>JBAMAX010001565.1:0-54666 GCA_037043745.1 Chymomyza amoena
TCGTTCGGCGCTGGCAGTGCTGACGGGAAGGGTCAAGAATAAACGCAATAAACTACAGCACTCCGGGAAACTGCTGATCAAATTTTTTTCAACGATGAAGTTTAAATATTGCAATAGACTATGCTTGGTAGAATATTGTTCTTGTGAGAAATATATATCCGCAAAACTAATTAGCTCATATTTCTGTGCAGTTGTAAAAAAAGTTGGATATTTCTCCATCAAATTGCACACATTTTTTTTCAAATCCCTTACATGTTTTTGAAGGATTCAGGTTTGAGAAATCCGAAAAGTGAGTTTAGCACATCGAAACCTTTAGCCCTTTCTTGTAATTGCAAAGTCTGTCCAGCACCGCAAAGTGCCCAATGCGATATTTCGTTGCCATATTCAGAGAACTGTCCTCTGCTTTCTCGCCTGTCATTTTTTCGTTCGTCGTTGTCTAATGATCGGAAAATCAGGATTCTACTATCCCATCTTCTTCCATTGAGATTTAGCTTTCGAAACGAAAGAATCATACTTGGTCTCCTCACGCGAGTTTCGCAAGTTCTTCATTACATTTTCGAGACAATTTTGGGTCATCAAAAGATCAACTAACATTTTTCTGTAAATGCATTTCAGCAATGTCAATGAATGATTGGACTGAATGCCACCATGTCAGGTTTAGTAAAAATAGCCAATTGATCGCCGAAAGTAGAGAATTTGCTTCCATTATATCTTCTGCAGTAGGCTTATCTCTCGATGTTTCTCGTTCTTAACAGTGGACAACACAGTCATGATTTTGGATAATTCTTCTACTTTTTTCAGCTGTGCAGACCAACGAGTATCACTCAAGCCTTTGATGTGGATTCTTCGATTCTGTGACAGCGCTTCGCTTTCGATATCTTCCAATGGCACAGCACACTGTTCATTTTGAGTCTCTCTCCGACAGTCAGAGTTGGTCTCAAAAAGTTCAAGTTTCAATTCTTCCAGAAGTTGGATGCCGAAAGATTTTGT
Source organism: Chymomyza amoena (assembly GCA_037043745.1). Taxonomy (NCBI): domain Eukaryota; kingdom Metazoa; phylum Arthropoda; class Insecta; order Diptera; family Drosophilidae; genus Chymomyza; species Chymomyza amoena. Next base: position 991 of record JBAMAX010001565.1, read on the forward strand.
ATTTTGAGGCAGATTTTTGCTTTCTTCCAAAAGGTTTTCCCATCGCCGATGAGACTGCGAGAAGTAGTTGAAAATTCACTGGAATGTTGCGAAAAAGAGTTTGGTTGAATGGCTAGTGAATTTTTCAGCTGCATGAGATAGAACCAGGTTGAGTTGATGCGCTGTAAGGAACGAAGGCCAGCTCTCCTGATATATATATTTTTTAAACAAGACCCCAATAATGTCATGAGAAATCCAGACAGCATCACCTTTTTTGATTCGAATGAAACATAAAAAACGTTCTTTGATGCATAGTATCTTGGCTCCTGTCTCATTTTTTTTGGATTGTAACATATCGCGTCAATATAGCTATTTGGTCCAAGTGAGCAACATCAGTTGTTGAGTCAGCGATCAGTGTGAAAAATTTTGCTTTGCATTCATTAATAATAAAAATTCGCTTTTGATCAGCCAAGATATCCAATAATTCGAACGTAATCGTTTTGCTCAAGTACTTTACCCGATTCGAGGATTCGCTGTGATCATGTAGAGTCGAGTTATGTCGGGAGATGAGTTTGATGATAGACAAATATATACCAGTATTTTCTTCATACATTTTTTCACGATGACCTTGAAACGCGACACCCAAGCCGGACAAAGTTCTTATGGTATCAAAAAAAATTTTCAGGACGTAACGCCATTTTTTCGCTTCTTCGCTAATTTGTTGACTTGATATCAGCTTTCTTAAGAAAACTTGCTGCTGCAACTTTGAGAAAATCTTAGACATTTTAAATAACTGATTGATTACAAAAGCTATTTGATTTCATATTAAATTTACTATAGCTATCAAGCAATGCAATTATTCTGATAACCGGGGGCCCCTGAATGAATATTGAGCTCACTGAAACATTTTTTCAACAAAAAAAGAAACGAAGGTGTACCTTTTAGCAAGAGGGGAAAGCCTATCGTCGGAGGGGGCCCAGTGGGCCAGCGCGCTTTGCCCACCTGTTAAATCCGCCACTGGTAGGAGAAGGGCCCAGTTATATGACCGTCGGCACTGTTAATTTGTTGAACGCAGCGAGTCGCAGTGTGTGATTGTAGTCTGTGCAGAAACTCACTTTCAACTGAAATTTACTCACTTTTCGCAAGTCGCTCAATTTATCGAATTCTGCATCTATCCTTGTTTCTTACTATACTCTAATTCTACAATCCGCTCACAGTGCGCCACGCTCAGCTAGCAGCGCTCAACTGTTAACAGTGCGACAATTTGTTACCTCTGTTAATCATTTTACAGCTGCAATGTTACTTTACATGTTTATCCAATGTTAAAATACCAATATCAATGTCTCATACAAGTACAGTGAAAACTCACTTTGTTGAAATTTTTGTTTGTTACACCTAATGCTTTATTAATATATGAATATTTATGATTTTAATCATTATCATCATAATTAGTTGCATATTTATAATTAAGTATTAAATTTAAATAATGAATACGTTATGGTTTTACATTGCTGCCGCAGTTTCGGATATTATGTATAAGATGTTTTTAAACGTTTACGCTTTGCTTTTGCTTTCTCAAATATTTTACAGCATTACACATATCATGACAAATTTTTGTATTTTATCGTATTCAATTTTCTCTAGTTTTTGGTAAGGATCTTAGGTATATCTCAGTAAGTTTTTTTTTTTTAATTTTTGTTGCTATTGCTATATACTGCTTATTTTGTTGGGCAGTGTTCTTTGCGTTAAGTTTCAATTACATAAGTTCTCTTATTTAACTATTATGCTGCAATTTGCTATGTAAGGTACACACACACATACATAATATATTTTTGACATTTTATTTGTATATTTATTTTTATTTTTTTTAAATGCTCGTTATATCAGCTTGGTAGTGAAGCCCCGGTAACCGTATTGACGAGCTTGGTGTATACTAAATGTATTCATTAGTTTCTAGATGTTTATCGGTTGAAACAAAACTTAGATCCCCATATCGCAAGAGTTTTAAAGTAACTATGTAAGGAATGTAAAGGTTAGATGTACCAAGGTCAGAGAGTAGTATAATATAGAGGCGAAATAGCTCAAAAAGTTTTTTATTCCCGTTGAAAGATTGTGCGCCAGATGGGAACGCTTGTTTGTTTCCGACCCCATCTGGCGTGCGGTTTTTCGGACGAGAGAATCTACGCCTTTAAATTTTACTACTCTCTGACCAAGCTTACTTCTCTTCTCTCTTAACTATGCTCACAAGAGTTGTACACTGGGAAACTGCTAAGATTTACACTTAAATTAAAAATTGGGTGAGTTTAAAAGCTCTCAAAAACTGCTTGCTAGAATATTAATTATGTAATAGTTATGTACAGGTTTTCTATGCTGCTGAGTTTCATAGATTTTGTTTTATAGCTAATTCTAATGACACTCTAAATTTTTTTTTGTATATTTCGCATAAGTATGTTTTTCTTAGGTTCTGGTTTTTGGTGGTACAACATTTTTGTTTATATTATATACTAACTTCCGTATGTAGGTATATTTAAAGAGTTACATTTAATTTTTGGTGCGATTTAATTGAAATGAAATTGGGCGTACCACAAAAAACATGAAAAATACTTAATAGAATTAACTTTTGTGAGTTATTCGATCGATATTTTTCGTTCATTTTCATGTTAGATATTATCACTATTTTTTTTTTTAGTTGCCTTATTTAAATATACAGTTGCATAATTTACTCACGTGTAGTTTCTTATGTAAAATTTAGAACTCAATAAAATATCTAATGCATATTTACATGACCTATTTTAAATGGCTTTCTATAGTTTGCATATTTTATCTTTTTTGGTATTGTGTACGTGTATAATCCGCTTGTATTCTAATTAAATCGTTGGTAAAATTTTTGAAAAAATATTTACATTTTTTTTTATGCATAGCAATTACGTTTGAAAAACCGTTTCCTCTAATAACATTAGCTCCGAAGTTGGCATGAGTAATAGTTTATAAAACAAATAAACTAAAAAAAAAGGGTTAAACATGGACCAGTTAAAATATGGGCTTACACGTACATCAAAAATGGATATTTTAAACCTAGTGTTGCTTACCAGAACTTATTTTAATATTTTACAGAATGCATAAATTAATAGATTTCGTTGGCTTAAAACTTGCACAGTGCTTAGCCTCAAATATTTACTAATGATTACTCGCTTAGCTTAATGCAGTTGGCTCGTCGTATCTGCTTTCTAATGGATGGAGCCATTAAAAGCGCGCTGCAATCTACTGCAAGAAAGTCCAGTGGTGGGCAAGTGAGGCGCTTACCCCAAGCCCAAACGCCGTCTGTCCCGTTGACAATTACTCAAGGTTAGGGCAAGCAGCAATCCGCCATGGAGCAGCAAACAGTGGGGCAGAGCACTGTGTAGACTGCTGATGGCGCCACTGTTGCTGCGCGACTTGGAGCTTGCCACCACTTCGGCATCTTCGGGAGCAATGTCCATGCTGTTGCTGGCGACAATAAATTGAAATATATCGCTAACCTGCAGGGCGAGAGTGCAAGAATATTGGAACATGTTCAGTATGCGGAACATAGGTCAGCCATAGTCAGCCCTAGTCAGCCAGTTCAGGCAAGTCACACGAAATAAAGATAAAGTATCTTTTCAAACACTCACTCCTCCACATCGGAAGAAGTGTTGTTGTTGTATGTGTAATGTGAATGTTTTTGTCAATATTTTCAATGGCACTTACTTCATTCCAACCATAGCGATTCTTGGCTTGAACAATAGCCTCATAGTAAGCACCTGCACTCAGGTTCTTAATGGTATACGACATTATATGAGTGAGCGGCTCCGAGGCGGGGCGATGTTCTGGTGTGAGAATAAAATCATGCCATCTGCCAGGCTGCTGGAATGTGTCGTTCATCTATAACAAAAAAGAAACATCCGGTTGTGTATAGTATATGAAATTGTTGAGACTTCCAAATCCCGGCTTTAAATTTACATAACATTCGATGTGGAGACGTATACAGTTTCCATATTCCCGAATCTCATTAAATTTGTGCCCCAACTTGCAATTAAGCCACACTTGTAAGTATATCAAAAATCATTCTTGTCTGCTTGAATGTCCTAGCTCCTGGCTCTGCTGATTTGGTTCAGAGTCAGCGAGCTTTACTTCTATTTTATAATTACTTCGTTTTCGTTGACATTTTTCTCCATTTCTCTTATTTTTTTTATGAATTTTTAGACGTTTCGCTTTTTGAATGTAATTTTAATCACGTGCTTCATTAGTGCGCACATTTCTCTACGTCATTGTAAATAATTCCCGTTTCGCCGGGTAAAGCGAGGGTTGCGTCCAGGTATCGAGTTGCGTCACCTTCCCAGATTATTTCCATACTCCACAGAATAAAAGTTGTCCGCATTGCACTGATGGCGCTTCGCCCCAATCCAAAAGTAAACGCCACGCGTGGGCATTGTCTAGACATGCGTCATTCTATCATCTGAGATTCCCACTTTTAATTTCCCTTATTTTCATATTTGCATATTTTCTGATTATTTAATTTAATATTTATGTTACATTAACGTGAAAAACGAAAATATGTTGCAGACTAGTTGGATAGGAATTTACTTTGAATTTGAAAATTTGATTGTGAGCGAAAATGTTGTATTTTTGCGTCTTATTCTGCAATATGACTGAGAGGTTGCACGTTCCCCATCACAACTGCAGAGGTGAGGAAGAGACAGAAAGTATCCAAAACCTGCTATACGACTGCCCGGTGCTTCTGAAAAAACAAAACCGTTTTGTTGGTAAACCATTCTTTGAGGATCTGGCCTTAGCGAATCTGGCTGCTTTCGTCAAATCGTCAAAATGGTTCTGCTACATGAGAGACTTAGGCGACTAGGGATGTACAGTTTTTGAACCCCCTCCAATACCCTCCCTTTCTTCAATTCCTTTCCTCTCCTCTTTAATGAATGGACCTCATGGTATCACCCAGAGAGTCACTATCTGAGCTGCCTTTACAACCTAATCTAACTGAATACGAAAGTGCAATTTGGTTTTAAAAAAGGTAATGTTTCTGGCTCTAGCCTCTAGTATCCTGGATTCTATATATTAAAGATTCTCGACTTACCAGTACTCGCCGATAAAGTAGACGAACTTCCTCCAATGAAGGGTAGCTATCGATTTTCCATGTTAGATTGTAGCTGTCCGATGATCGACCCCATTTGGGAGAATAGAACTCAGCGGGCCCAGGACGACCAGACAGCTCCATATACTTTCGGGATCTACCTAATGAGTTGTCGGCAACGCAGCTGTGTAAAAATTTTATTATACATTATTATTATAATAGTTAGTTCTAGCAGCTATTAGGGCAATATCATCCTATCAACCACCTGACATATTCTCTGTGACTGCCCAGCGCTGGTATGGGACACAGCCTGTCACATGGGAAAGGAACGGATTAGTCCCTTCCATCTCAGGTCAATACCAACAAAAGACCTACTGATATTCATGCGGAAAGTCTTTTGCTATAATTTATCGGTATGGTACAAAAGACCTTTTGGTCACAGTGCTCCAACTCTTTGTGAGGAACCCTTTTCGGAAAAAAAAATTACTTTGTAAATTGGAATCTTAGATTAATCTCTTCATTTTAATGATTTTAAAATATGGTTTAGAGGAACAAGTCAATGTCAATCAAGCAGTATATCGAAGCCGTAATCGGAGGAAGATATTTGAATTAACAAAATAAAATCAATGTTAACATGCCCTAATATATTTTGTTGTATAAGGACACGAGAGGACACAGTCCCATTAAAATTTATGAGATGCGGTTGACCATTTTCTTTTATTTCGATTTACGTTAATTAGTTGTTTCGTCATGTTTAGTTCCATCATTCACATGGCAGAAATCTAATTTCCTTTTAATTTTGCATTACGCAAAGTCAGCATTTGAAGGACTTATACTACATATATGCATGACTCCTTCGCCCCGTCGGACCTGTGGGACCCCGGCGAATTGTAGCAATGAGCCATGCGAAACACAAGTATCAAGCCAATCCACAGAGCTAGCGATCCAGAAATTGCCAGCTGGAAACTGGTAGAGACGCAGCTAAATGAACTCGACTGAACTAATCCAAACACGTCGACACATCGTGTGCAAAAACCGCTGTGGGTGTGCGCAGGTGGGACATCCTACATGATTCCAGGCTTAAACTTTGTGCATGAAATGTTGTGTCAACATGGTGAAACTTCCGCTTCTTTAATATGTTTTAGACAGATTGACATTGATGTGGAAAACTTGTTTGTCCACAAAACGCGAACGACACGCTCCGGACCATTCCCAGGGGCTGGACGTGGCCCATTGAAATATATAGCAAATAAAGTAGCGGCGAACTTTTATGTGTGCCCATCGGCCGCCTGCCTGCCAGTTCGTTAGTCAACTGGCTGGCCAACAAAACCAAAAAAAGAAACCAGAAAAAAACTGAAATAACTTGTACTAAAAGTTGCCAAATTGACTAAATCAACGTTGCGCTGCAAAGTTCTCGGGGCTTATTGTGTCCAACAACTTGTCTGTTTGCGAAGGACATGTCATGGCTTTCGCCTCGACTTGACTTACCTGTAGTTTCCAAAGTCTTCTTGCTGCAAATGGCGTATGGTAAGTGTGTGTCGATTGCCTCTTGTGGACATAATTCGCCTATCGGTTGTTTGTATCGGAAATGAGTTTTGATACCAAGACACCTGCAGAGTAGAAATTGCAAAAGTCAATGCAAGTGTCGAGATGGAAGTCCATACTCATGATATCGACACATAACGACGAAATATTCCAACTTATAAATTAAACAATAATTAGAAAAAACTTGTTTGAGAACTAAAGAAATTATAAACGATGAATATATGAATGATGAATAAATGAAACAAATTATCGAACCTAAAAAACAAGTAAGTTGCTACAATCGAGATTCTCAACTTGGAAATACGTTAAAAAATGAAAACAGATGAAACATTGGAAGAGAGAAACTAACCGTTGCGACCGGATCAGCGTAAACAATGCAAACAAGTTTTGCCTCAAATCCTTCGCCCGAATGAATCCAGGATTTCTCCACTTGAATATCCGGTGGATCTGCGCCGCCATTGGAAATAGTAGATCAAATTAATTCGTTCAGCGTGAGCAGCATTCGCGAGCCATCAGTCAACGCGGAAGTTGCAAGACGGTCGAGGAAAGAGAGTAAAATGCAAGCAAATTTAGCACATGGAAGCAAAATCTGATTACAGTCAAAAATCAATTTAAGTAGTATGTAATACTATTGCAACATCTATCACGTGATTTTCTTAGCGAAGACTGCTTTCTATTTCGTTTTTCCTGTTGCAGAACTCATTTGGTATCTGCATACATTCGTACTTACTTACTTAAACAGACATACTCGCAGATACATCTGTATGTATCAATCCGTTCTTGTCGTACTCGGCAACTTAACTGGTTTGATTTACTATTCATGGGCTTACTAAAGCTACTGCAACTCGCAGGTTACATAGCTATTTTTTCTATTTTGCATTCTTTATAAGATTCTAGGTCACATGTACTAGTTGCCAAAGCAGATAGAGACGGAGACCCTTCCCTGCTTACATTAATCTTCTGTACCATATGCTAAGTTACTGACATAGAGCTCACTTGCTTTGCTATACTCTTCTCTATTGATTAACGATTTAGTATGTTCCATTTAGCAGCAGCAGCTCAAGGAACAATGTCGGATTGCCCTTGCAGAAGCACAGGCAACAGCATAATTAGCTTAGCAGTTGTGGGAGATTACTTACACAGCACGTCCAGACGCATATCGACTGTAACTGGGTCCCCAACACCATTGTCCGCCGTACATTGGTAGACACCGGCTTGCTGTCGCTCCAACTTTTCAAGGGTTAGGATAGGTCCATCGCCAATGCGAGCTGTGGATTTGTTTGCGCCGCTCTGTAACAAAAGATACAAAGTCTGTTATTGAAGTTGGGTGAAAATATTGTTTGTCCATAAGATTCACAATCGGTGGGTTAAGCCTATTACAAAAGTTGAATAGACCTACAAGTGTTTTTACGGACTTGACCTAACATTGCTATCACTTTTGTAAAGAACTTGTAGTCTGCAACGACACCTGCCCCCTGCAACATTGCAATTCCTACTCTTGACCTAATGGATTTGCTGTAGAGGTTATAAAAAGTCATGGTTGTATTTAGGCAAAAATACTCAAGTGTATCAGGAATTGTCATTTGCATTTCTTTAGTTCACAAGGTTGGAAACAAAAAGGCAAGCAGCAAATCGAAAGACAAATGCAGCTCGTAAGGGAAAATCCAAAAAAGAAAAAATTGAGTGGTATTTCAAAATGTAAAGTAACAAAAGTCAACAAGAACAAATAGAAACTCACGTGCCTTACTCTACTACTCCAAAGGCCCAACATTCAAAACTGGGTGTAAACAAGAAAAAAAAAAACATAGGTATGCATGTGAAAGATGTAGTCACAAGGGCCAAATGGGCATCATGTTGTAGAGTGAAGTGCAAGTTGCTTCTGGGTGAGCACATTTTGTCCCAGTCAGGCAGCACCAAAGAGCAGAAATGACGCCCTAAGGGGAACACGTGTCAACGTGTACACCAAAAATAACGAATGCCCGATTGGATCCGGGCAGAGTAAAGTTCAGAGTTGTCTGTGTGCCCGTGATGAAGTGAAACGAAATGAAATGACACAACTTGGTAAAGTCTTCGTCAAGTCAAGCTATCTGCATATGCACTATACCTAGATAGGTAGACAGACCTTTGCCAAAGTACGGGGTACGGGGTATGGGGTAAACAAGGCGGACTAGCAAATCGAACGGAAATGTCAAATGCGCCAAAGTGCTGTAATGTAAACGAAAATGTAGCAAAGCGGTAGTCGTTTTCATACAGCAAACACAAATACAGCTCAAGATGCCATATTGGATCCTACTTTTATACTCTGTACCATATGCTACAAAGGCTATATTAGGTTTGTGCAGAAGGACAGATGCGAGACCCTCCAACGTTACCTAAACTATGATCAGTGTAAATAGAGAATTCGATATATCCACGTCCGTCTGAGAGTGTTGTAAACAAATTTGGCAGTCGAGAGGTTTTTTCTCAATCAATGTATCGAATTTGGTTAAAATCGGCTGAATATATCACATAGTAGTTCCTATAGCCATAGAACCGATCGGTCAGAAGTTTTTTAGAGCTCCCAAGCACTGTGTTCAATTTTATCAAAATCAGTTTAGAAAAAAAGTGTGTTTTGTGCAAAGTTCTTTTATGTTTCGTGTCTTTGTAATCAGGCCCGGACTTAGAAATTTGGCGCCCCTAGGCAATTGCGAAAGTGACTTCACAGTAATTATGCGTCCAGATGTCGAATTAGCACATTTTTCCGTTAAGATTTCCCAGCGATGTGTTGATGCAGAAAACAAATTATTGGTAAATCCGGGCCTGCTCGTAATTGTAGCGTACCCCTAGACATTCAAGACAGACTACTTCTACAGAAAACAGCACAACGTCGCTGTGCAGCAGGGAACATGACCCTTGCGAACTACGAGCACAGCAAAGTTGCAGGGGTAAAATAGAATAGTACGGACTATATATATATATAATTCCCTGTTAGACCCCTTGGAGGAGGGGCTTAGGGGATCTCTATTAATAACTGTTCGAACAGAACAGGGACCTACAGTTTATAGCCGAATCCGAACGGCGGTGTCTTTAATTAATAGAGACTTTCATGGCAAATAGCGTCTTTGAGCTAGCGATGCCAGTGCTAGGCAAATGCACCAGTGCTACTGCGGGGAATCGAACCACCGACCTTCGGTTTTAGAGGCGAGTACGCTACCACTTAAGCCACCGACGGCCACCAGTACGGACTATATGACCCCAGTAAATAACTTCTCCAAAACACCAACGAGCCATAAAAATGTTTACAAACGGATCCAAAATGGATTCCGGCATTGGAGCCGCCGTAAACTGAATAGACCCACCCATGGAGATATCTTTCAAGTTACCGGACCACTGTAGCATCATCTAGGCGGAGGTGTTTTCCACAAAGAAGACGGCAAAAAAAACTAGCGCTCCCTCCAGAGCAGAGAGGAATTAATATTTTCGTTGATAGTCCACCGGCAATCAAATCCGTGCTAGCCTTCAGCAATTATTCCCAAGGTGTACTGGCAAGCAGGGACATATTAGATGAACTGAGCACCTTCATGGAGGTGTGCATCTTTTGGGTTCCCAGCAACCAGGCCATTGATGGAAATGACATAGCTGACAGGTTCGCAAAGGAAGGTGCAACCGTCACTTGAGCATCTTAAGATTCCATTAAGGGCGATTTACCACAGGGCAGAAGAAGACGCTGTAGCCAGATCCGACAGAAGGTGGCACAACACAACAAACTGCAAGATAGCTCGCACTATGTGAAAGAAAATCAAAAACAGATTAGCCCAGTATGTTCTACAACTCCCAAGAAGAGCGTGCAGCACACGCTAGGAAGCAAGGCATTATTAACAGCGACGAATGCATGAAGTGTAGGAAGATAGAGGTCTAAGAGATTCTGGAGCACCTCATCTGCCGCTGTCCCGCCTTATGCGCGGGACCTAAAGATCTAGGAAAACCCTGGCTTACCTCACTAGAAGAGGCAGCCGACAGAGCACCTCAAAAGCTATTGGCGTTCGGCAAGCATTTGCGCATACTCGACGACTAATGTGCATTGTGCACCTGCCGCATCCTCTGGTTCTACTAAGAACTATGCAGTCAATGTGTCACTCCCTCCAGGGGTCAACCGGTGCAACCTAACCTTACCTAATTATAGCGTAGCCAAATATCTTTTGAATTTCCCTTATACCCTATTTAATGACATTGTGGGTGGTACAGAGAATCCCATAGTCATCCACGCCCGTCTTCAACGTACCCCATCCCTTTTTTTAATTCTATTTCTGAGTTAAGCCGTGAAGTACAGTTTCGTTCTATTTCGTTGACAGTGATTTAGAGACCTTGGCTTACTTTACTCTTCTAGCGAGAAATACCATTTATCGAGATTTTTACTCCATGCTTCAAGTCAATTAAATGCATTTGGAAACAAAGTGAGCTTGCTCCTCGATTTAGTTTGGATTTTCTGAGTGATTTACACAAAAGTAAATCGTATCGGATTGTCTAGAAAACTTTCGATAAGTTGCTTGCTTAGTTTCTAGTTTAATTATCTGCCAAAACAGCAACTCACCCACCCATAATCAGTCGCTAGCCAAAAAATTGGGCGTATTTGATTGCCAGCTGCTTCTTATGTACATATTAGGTTGTCAAAAAAGTCTTGCGGTATTTTTATTGAATTTTCAATTGTTCATAAAATTGGTTATAATAATGGGATTTAAGTCAAATATGCGCCGTTTTGTTCGATGACGAGTTCCCAACGAGATGCCAACTTCATAATGCCCCTCTTATAGAAGCTCGCTTCCCTATTGTCAAAAAACTCGGAAAGCCCATTTTCACAGGACTCTCTTGTGGACAACTTCCGATTACCAAGCGCGTTCGTCATGGACAGAAATAGGTGGTAATCACTTGGTGCGAGATCCGGACTATACGGTGGATGCAAAAGAACCTCCCATCCGAGCTCCCGGAGCTTCTGGCGCGTCACCAAAGATGTGTGTGGCCTGGCGTTGTCCTGATGGAAGACAATTCGGCCTCTGTTGATCAAAGATGGCCTCTTCTGCATGAGTGCTGCATTCAAACGGTCCAGTTGTTGGCAGTACAGGTCCGAATTGAGCGTTTGGCCATAGGGGAGCAGCTCATAGTGGATGATTCCCTGCCAATCCCACCAAACACACTGAAGAACCTTCCTGGCCGTCAATCCAGGCATGGCCACCGTCTGGGCAGCTTCCCCGCTTTTCGACCACGACCGTTTACGCTTCACGTTGTCGTAAGTGACCCACTTTTCATCGCCAGTCACCATTCGCTTCAAAAACGGGTCGATTTTGTTGCGATTCAGAAGCGATTCGCATGCATCCATACGGTCAAAAATGTTTTTTTGCGTCAAGTCGTGTGGCACCCATACATCGAGCTTCTTTTTCAATCCAAGCTTCTTCAAATGGTTTATAACGGTTTGATGACTCATGCCCAGCTCTTGGCCGATGCTACGGCTGCTACTATGCCGGTCTCTTTCGATCAATTCAGCGATTTTATCGCAATTTTCGACAACAGGCCTTCCGGACCGTGTCGCATCTTCGATCACCTCTGCACCAGAACGAAAACGTTGAAGCCATCGTTGGGCGGTGGAAATGGAAACTGAATCGTGTCCATAAACTGCACAAATTTTATTGGCAGCATGAGATGCATTTTTGCCTTTATCGTAGTAGTACTGTAAAATATGCCGTATTTTCTCTTTATTTTGCTCCATGTTTGCGACGCTATAACTCACGAACGACAAAAAAAGCAAACAACAATTAATCAAACACGTGTTAGCACGTGAAAAGAGCTTTCCAAAAAGCTCTAGCGTGAACCGATGCGACGAATACAACTAGAACTACGCGCTTGCAAATACAAGCTTGCGGAAATACCGCAAGACTTTTTTGACAACCTAATATATATAGAATGTAATATATGTATTTCTTAGAAGAAGCCTTGAACAATGCCTAATTATAAATAGTTTGCAAATATGTTATCCCTTTGTTGCTCCATGCGTAAAATTATGTGTTTGTTGAATTCATAATTGCCTCCCATTACAACCACATCCACATGACTTGGATGTATGCAAGGATGTTGATTGCTACTGCTCCTGTTCCTGTTGCTACCGCCAATTTGACTGTTGCTGATGTCGTTCCGAGTACAATATATCATTGTTGGAAACATCAGCATAACTCTCGACTTTAAGTTGAATGTGTTGATAACTTTGAGTGATGGGTTGATGGGTTGCTTAAATGTGATGATTTACTTTCTTAATTTTTGCTTGAAAGCGGCGCATTAAATTTTGATTAAAATATTCCACGAATCAGTTAAGAAATTGTGGCTTCAAAGTGAACTTAACCTCAAAAGAATATTTGAATAGCAAGTGCATGGAAACTTGAGAAGCCGCACCCCTTTAACGTTAAAGTTTAGATTTTATTTGCAAAACTCACCTTTTTGGTCCAATATATAGACGGTACCGGATTACCAGATCCTTTGCACTCCAGCGTAATGGGGCCGCCCTTTCGTGCCTGCAGCTGACCAGATGTGGGTATGGCCCGAACACTGGGTGGGACTAGGGAGTAAGTAATAAGTTAAATATAGGACTCAGTTTCTTATGATGTATGTAAATTCATATTTTAATCAAAAATTCAAATGAAGCATAGTTTAAGGCAATTTTAAGGCTCAAGGAAGGCTGAAAATGAGTTATGCCATGTTTATATTTGGAAAATGTGTAAATGTTTGCTGCAAATCTCTGTAGTTAATGCTGTGCAAATATGTCAACAAATACTCACCCAATATCTCAACTGTGTGCACTTGATCACGATTTATTTTGTCACTGATTTGACAAACATAATCCCCAGCATCTTGTGGCTCCAAATCGGATATCTCTAAATTATAACCATCTATCAGTCTTACGCGCTCATCCCTTGTCACCATGATGCTGGAGGCGGTGAGCACATTTGTTCCGCGGCGCCACAGCAAAACAAAATTGCCTTTAAGAAACCAGAGAGAAATATCTTTCCATGAGTAGATGATATACGATATGCTTACACACTACTACACACACATTCAAATATAAATATGTATAACCTGCTGTTGTATATATGTATATGTTTATAATAGTACATACTATACAACGTGTTTCTGTATGAGTGTGTTGCGTAGAGCACTTTGTTGTTGTTGTGGTTGGAAAAATTTATAATAAAACGCTGCAATATAAGCAAAAAAAAAAAAAACATTTTGCGAATAAGAAAGATACTTTTGGGCTGAAAAGTAGGTGGCAATGTGGCACAAATACACGCATACACATATAGTTGCTCCATATACATTTATATTAGTGCGTGTGTGTGTGTGTGGGTGTGGACTGAGACGACAAACCAAACCGCTTTTCCGGGCCCGGCCCTGCTGGCCTTGCCATTTGTCTGTCTGTTGAGCCGTGCACATTTTGAAGCTTCGTTTTTGTTTGTCTACGTCGTCTACACATACAATGATAACTATATATAGTACTTGTGTGTGTGTGTGAGTTTGTGTATATCTCAACATATGTGTGTGCTTTGGTATTATCATCTATTTTTTAGTACGTTTGCCCATATAAATGACATAATTTTGTAGATGTGACTATCAGATCCCGGCTGGCAGTTTTCTTTGCATATATTTTTTGTACAACTTAAGTTTGTATTTTTTGTTGTTTTTTTCATCGCTTTAAGATGTCGTCTCAAAAGGCAAACGAAAATTTGTTAAATGGGATTAAGTGGAGTATAATTTGTTGACTTTTTTTTTTATGTGCCTAAGTTATGATTTCAAACGGACTACTACAATATAAGAGATGTTTTATTTGTTATGAAAATATTAAAAAAAAGAACATATAGGGACAAATATTACATTTACGCCCAGTAAAATAGATTCCAAACAGATAAACAAATAGGAGGGTCGTCAATATTTTCTGTTATGAGGTTGTTTGTTCATTGTTTGTTCTTTTATGTGATGGAAAATTTTAATAAGATTAAGAATAAGATATTTCTACATGACACTGTTGGGCAAGGTCAAATAGTTATAAATCAATGTGATACGTTGTTTATGCTTAATTAAGAACTCAATTTTTGATAAATTGAGATAAGCAAATTAAGTATTTTTTTTTTCTTTTCTCGAATATTTATTATTGACAATCAAACCATAGTTAAAATCCAACATTTATAATAAAAAAAACAAGTCACTATACACTCAATATAACTTTTTGTGTGGTATGGCTTAGATTATTTTATATACACAATGTTTTAAAAAATCAATTTCTATGACAGGACACGCCTTCTGAGGTCATTTGGGTGAAGTCGTTTTAGGCGTCTTCTTGGTCTATGACCGGCCAGGGCACATGCAAGCGAATTTGGATGGTTCCTTAAGCGATCAGCGTAACGGTCGCTAAGTTTATTTAACACATCACCTACATAGGGAATGCCTAGATCCTTGTGAAGGTTTCGATTTAAGATATAGGTACCACGGGGCATCGCCAATTTTGCGTTAGTTTTTGTTTTGTAAAATTGAAATTTTTTTAATATTTGACTTGACAGCTGTTCCCCAGACTTGAATGCCATAATACCAAGCTGGCATTATTAAACTCTTATAGAGAATACTTTTATTTTCCAAGGATAGCTTGCTATTTCTACCAAGTAGCCACTCCATTTTGCCAAGTTTGGTTCTACATCTTGCTGTTATTATTTTAATGTGTTCTCTCCAACACAATTTTTGTCGAGGTGAATTCCGAGATACGGGTGCGATGTTTTAATTGAAATTAACTCTCCATTTAAAGTGAGCGCAGGACTTGGGTCTTCCTTTACGAAAATAAATCGCTGGAAGATTTTAAATTTTTGGATTTCCGAAATTTGGGTGTCTTTACTGACAACTCAATCTACTACTACTATTGTGGCCATTACAACCGGTTATCGGTCTTGGCCCCGAAAATAATTCTACGCTAGCAGTTTTTGTTTTGTGCTTGCTGGCGCCAATTGGCAATCCCCATCGTAGAAGCGGGCGTTCCTGTCTTCGTCGACCTTCCAATGATTTCCGCTCCAATACTTTTTTGGCTGGAGCATTATCATCTATTCGTGCAACATGACATAGCGAGCGCATACATTGTATGCCCCGAAATAGTGTCGCCGTATAGCTCATACAGCTCGTGGTTCATTCGAATACAAAAGCCACGATCCACATTTATCGGTTCAAAGATAATTCGGAGGATTTTTCTCTCGAAAGTCCCTAAAATCGTGTAATCGGAAGATGATGATGCCCATGCTTCAGGGTTAATTTTGTGTGTCGAGAGAGGACTTTACTCTTAAATTTCATACTTAACGCAAAGTAACACCGGTTAACGTGATAAGTCCGCAGTCGTATTTCCATGCTGACGTCATTTTTGTGTCGTTAATACTGGTTCCCAAGTACACGAAATCCTTAACAACTTCGAAGTTGTAGCTATCTATTCCCCGTAGTGTCGTGCTCTTACGTATTTCGTCTAGTCGAAGTTTACAGCGAGACCCATTTTTTCGATTCTAAATCAATTTTTGAGAAGGATCCGCTTACTGCACGTATATTAGTGACAGCAGCATGACACTCTTATAAAAAGTAGCGCCTGAACTGTTGATATCAGCCTGTCATAGGATGGCTTCTAGCAAAAAATTGAAAAAGTCGCATGATGGCGTATCACCTTGCCTGAAACCTCGTTTGGTCTAAAATTGTTCGGAGAGGTCCTCTCCTATCAAGACGGAACTGTAGGAGCTACTCAACATCATCATGCAAAGCCGAACTAGATTCACAGGGACACTAAACTCAGACATGGCTACGAAACACTTCAGTCTATCAGGAGTGAGAAAATCAGCTTTGAAATCAACGAAGAGGTGGTGTGTGACAATTTGCTTTTCACGAGTCTTCTCCAGAATTTGACGTAAAGTGAATTAGCTTTGCAGGACACCAAACTCAGACATGGCTACGAAAAACTTCATTCAATCAGGCGAGTCAAAAAATAGCTTATTCTATATAGAAGAGGTGGTGTGTGTCGTTTTGGTTTTCACGAGTCTACTCCAGAATTTCACGAAAGGCGAATATCTGGTCTCTCGTAGACTTTCCAGGCCTGAAACCACACTGATAAGGTCCAATCAGTTCTTTCATATAGGGCTTCAGTTTCTCACATATTACGTTTGCCAAGATCTTGTACTCAACGGACAAAAGTCTGATTCCGCGGTAGTTGGCACAGATTGCGGCATCACCTTTTTTGTGGATAGGGCAGAGTACTGATAACTCAATCGCTTCGGTTGCATACATTGCAAAAGACTAATATAGACATTACCATCATGGGTACCCAGACAACTTCACTTTAATTTAATCCAAAACATATATCGCAGGTTTCTATTTATTTTTATCGTTTGAGAAGTGAACTTAAACGCACACAATCATCGTTTTATTGTTTTCGATTATTGTTGAGAATATTCGACGTTGTACCTTGTCGTTTTGGGCCCGAGAATAACTTTTATAATGTTGCTTAAGGTGAAGGTGAGATGAGGGTGCATGATTGGGAGTTTATTTTGAACTTTGCCTTCGTTAAATCCCTTAAGCATTACATTTTATTATTCGTTTAAGCATGTGCCTTAATATTTATGCGTATGTTGTGTTTTGATAAGTGTTTTTAGAGGATAAAAAACATATACATGACATATCATAACTACTCCATATAAAAGTTTGTATTTATGTTTTTTAATGACGTTTTGGGAAGGCCTATTTAAGAAATGATAAATAAATCAGTGTTTACATAAGAAGAAAAAACATATTTTGTAAGGTTTGTCTGTCTTTTGAAGATGTCATGTTTTCCAAGAGTTTCTTTAATTTATTCTTCTGTCAGAAGCATAAAACGTTTTGCAATAACCACTGAGAAAGTCAAATATAAAAAGCGAACAAGCGTTTCATAGTCCATTTGGCACTCAATGCCTTTTATTGGATTAAAGATTACTCGGTCATTTCCCTCATCTTCTCGCTCTGACGTCATAGGCGTCATTTAACACTTACTTTACCATTTGACCTCTGAGCTCACGCTTTCGGTCTAAATACTAAAGTGCAATTAAGCCCGCGCCATGTCGGTCCGGTCCGGTCCACTGTTAAAAGCTGATGCGGATTGATGGCATCACTACAAATACATATACAGCAACAACAACAACAACAGCAACAACAACAATCAACACCACAACTGCAAAAACAACGATGACAGCAACAACAACAACACAGCTTAGTCTCTTTTACAAATGGCGAGCATGTACTTGATGCATGTATGCATATATATGTATATTCAAGTGTATGCGAGTGTGTGTGTGTGCACTTTGCAACTATTGGATTACTTAATGGCAGTGCTTGTTGTTGTTGCTGTTGTTGTTGTTGTTGCTGGGTATCTTGATTATTTCGCAACAAACGTTTAACGTTATTTGAATTTAATTGCCAGTGGATGGATATATGTCCCTTGTTAAATCGTTGAATCTGACTTTATTTTCTCCATTCTAAAGCTGCATACATTTAGCGTTAAGCACATGGCTTTGTGTGTGTGTGTGTGTATAATTAAAATTGAAATTGTGTTGGCAACAACTTATATGGCTTTTGAAACGTCAGCTTTATTCATTGATGGCTTTTTGCGAATCTCTCTTTAAGCAGAAGCAGACGCAGAAGAAGAAGAGGCAGCTTTTCCATCCGGTTGCAAGTTTTATCGACCCATCTTTGATCTTAAGCAAAGTTTTTCACTTGAGCCTATCTGACAACTTAAAGCAGAGATTGAAAATCCTTTTCAAAAGTTGAGGCCAAACAAAAAGATTTAACTAGAATTGAATAGAAATGATAACTGAATTTTAATGTCCGCCCCGTTCTATTGAATGCATTTTCTAGAAGTTAGTTGCTTTTTGCTGTCAGCAGTTCACAGGCCCGGATTTAGAAATTTGGCGCCCCTAGGCAGTTGCGAAATTTGCCGACCGGAAAATGAACGTTCAGCGCTACAATTTGATACGGGTGTGCAAACGAGCATTCGGAAATACTGTGTGTGGAGCTCATTGCTTCTTGGTAATTTGAGTGAATCAAGAGGAGAATTTTTTTCTACATTCTATCCAACGCAATAATTTTCGAATAAAATCATCTCATTGGCGAACGATGCTTCGATATCTTTATCGTAGAAATTGATTAATTCAGTTGATTTTTCACGAATTTTTTGTTCATTCGAAAATGTTCATGGTCCGGCACTCGAAGTGTAACCAATTAAAAAGGCCATAAACTCATTTTGGAAAATTACCTTTACTCAATTCAAGGTAAAAATAATACGAAATTTAGAAACAATTTACTTTCGCTCAATATGGCCACCTTTTGCCTTCACTATGGCCTTGAGACGGCCCAAAAATGAATCGCAAGCTGCCCGAATGTGACTTGCAGGTATTTTGGCCCACTCGTGGACAATGGCTTTTTTCAGCGCCTCGAGACTGTTGTATCTTTTAGTTCGGACCTTGCTCTCCAAAATGGCCCAAAGAGAATAATCCATCGGATTCGCGTCTGGTGAATTCGAGAGCCATTGTGTGGACGTTATGAAGTTCGGAACGTTGTTTTTCAGCCATTCTTGGTTCACTAGAGCTTTGTGAGACGGTGCCGAGTCCTGTTGAAACGTCCATGGTCTGCCACCGAAATGTTTGTCTGCCCACGTCTTCAAAGCAACCTCCAGAATACTTTCCCGATAATATTGCGCATTAACCTTGACGCCAGGCTCGATGAAAACGATTGGAGAGCGCCCATCTGCGGTTACAGCGGCCCAAACCATTATCTGTGGCGGGTGCTGCCTCCTGGTGGCCAATCGATGACTTAAATTCTCGTATGAACGGTCCCTCAAGTAAACCCTATCGTTTTGAGAGTTTACGAATTGCTCAATTGTAAAATTTTCTCGTCAGAAAACACAATGTTCGGCAATTGACCGCTTTCGGCCAAGCGAAGCAACTCCTTCGCTCTCTCAAGTCTGACTTGTTGCTGCTTCGGTGTGAGATCATGTGCCTTTTGGATCTTGTAAGGCTTGACCTTGACCTCAGTATGCGACGGATGCTACGGTCAGTAGTTTTCAGTTCTTTCGCCATTTGATTGGCTCTTCGTCGGGGATTTCGCTCAAGTCGCTTATTCACTTTTTGAACCATCTCACGTGACGTTGCAGTCTTTTGATGACCACCTCCATGATGTTTTGCGATGCTACCAGTATCATTGTAATGAGTTATGGTGCGATAAACGAAAACTTTATTTACTTCAAGGTGTTCGAGCTCACGAATAATCGCTGGTTGTGATTTGAAATCCATTACTAATTTTTTTTCGCGTTTACTCACGGCAAAATGCTTTCGTGCGCTTGTAAACAATACTCTAAACTGTCATTTAGCTAACTTACAGACAGCTGATGCCCGTGCGTCAGCTGCGCGAGCGGTCTGAATTTGGTTACACTTCGAGTGCCGAGTGCCTGTGATAACTGAAAATTTTTCATAAAGAACTTTGTACGCTACTTTTCTTTTTTGTAATTTCGATGAAATTCTGTCTAAAATGACATTGAAGGTATTTATTCTAAAGTTTCCCCAACTAACAAGTTCAACTTCTCCATCTCCAGATTCATCGCATCTTAGTTTACATGTCTTTTTTCGCGTAGTAGCCGTTTTATATTCTTTGTTTCTGGAAATAGCAAGTGCATTCTCTTCGTACAAATTGAAATTTGAAGTGCAATTCAAGGAATGAGCAACACAAGGGGTTTAATCAGCGTATTTAATGGTTTCTTTGAGTCTTGCTGGGAGCCCTGGGTACGGCTCAGACATGCTTGCAACGATATCGTGCGCTTGTCCTCGACAATCTTTAATGTCGACGCCGAGGGATTCAAGCAGTAGCAGAACAGCAGCTTCGAGATTCTCCGCTTTGTGTCCGGGACTTTCGATAAATTGGAGAAAACGTTCCATAGGAACTCCTACTTCTTTCACATATCTTATGATGAATGACAGCTGTAAACTGTCAATCGTTCAATCGATACGTAAACTTATCAAATACGAGATATGAGGACATTATCGAGATTTATACATATCAATTTTTCTTCTCTCGATTTGGGCATTTTTACTTCTAATGTTGGTGCGCGTGCGAACGAAATAGGCCGGAAATTCAATTCCCACGAATAAAACACGTTTTTAAAGTTTCCTACAAAATTGGCCGCCCCCACTTCTTGCCGCCCTAGGCAGTTGCCTACACAGCCTATATGGTAAATCTGGTCCTGGGAGTTCATGCTTAAAGGATGAAGCATGCAAATACGTTGCGTTTCATTAGGCACTAAAGCACTGTAATTAAAGTGCTGATTTTTAAAGTTTTTAAACTTTAAACACCCTTCATTCTATGTTTTAAACGCCACTTACTTCGGTTATTCAAACAAAGAGTGAAAAAATGAAAAATATTGACGCATGTCAGCAGAACGGCATATTCCTGGCATTGTCGTCGGTCGTCAATGTGCAATTTATTTTCATTTGTTGCGAAAAGTTAATTGCATTTTATTTATTGGCTTGTCAACGGCAGTTGCAAATTAAGCTTTCGCCATTTTCACCCCTTTACCCCTTTCATTTTAGTGATCCGACATTACAGGGATGGAGCGAGGTGCGTCCCATAAAATTGTGAGCACTTTAAAGCATGGGCGTCGCTCGGAACAGCTCCTTGTTGTCCTAGACGTCAAAGTCAGCCAAGTGAGATGTTTACTAACAACGCCCCACATATCATGCAAACAAAGGCGCTGAACTGGTAACAATTTGAACTCAACTGGTTTTTTTTTTTCTGATACATGTCAAAATTAATTTTACACAAGACAGGCAACGCCCTTGTCGGTCATGCATGCCTGGTTAGAACCGTCAGTTTATTGGCTAAAATGGCAAACTCTAACCATAACATATAGACAGCCACATTAGATGCTTTAAGATTTCCTTGAAGACTCATAATAGCTGCCACAGTAGTGTTGGGTTCATGGCTCATGAGTAAGTGAGCAAAAAAAAACTCACAATAGTGAGCCAACTCAGTAAAGTGGTTCTTTTGGCTCACTTACTCTACGGCGGGAATTTGCCAGATTTATTTATTTTTGTTTGTTATAGTTTGTAGATGGTTGAAAGGGTTGCCACCACTAACTTTTTATTTTTAATTTTTCGACCAATTTTTTTTTTATTTATTTTTTTGTGTGGTATTGTGTACATTGTCAGATTAACTAATGTTAATGTTTTACGTGTTACGGGTGTTCTCATGAACTCGTTGAAGAATTTCAAATAATATTTTTGCGTGTGTTAGAAGTTGTCAATACGGAGGTTTTAAGCCTATTGTTATGTGTATTGGTATTGATTCGTGAGATATCTGCATTTTTGTGAATATCGTGAATATAGCATAGTAGAAAATTGTTCAACACCGGGTATTGGACATTAAGTGCAGAAATGTAGTTTCTGTGGGGCATCAATTTATTAGAGATGCGAGTTCTCTTAAGAATGTTCGTTTTACAGAGTCATGAACTAATCCAAAGATCTAATGATTGTCTGGATATGCTAACTAAAGAATCTTACGACGTCTGCCGTTCTCACTAGCTGTTTATGTAATTGAATACTCAATTGTTTCGATTTTACCATTTAACTAGTCTGACAGTGTACGTGTTTTTTCCAACAAATTTTAATCCTGCATATTTGTTCTAAGAACTTTCCAAATTGGAACATTTTTCGAATTGGTGTAAAACGTAATTATGGGGCTGGGTTATGTTGTGGAAACTGCCCCAGCAATTTTTGAAAAATAATCATGCAGTTCGATGCATAACACAAAAAATCAAAAAATCTTCGTTTTTTCTTCAAAATCAATTTCGTTTTCTTCAAAATAGTCCCCTCCCGAAATAATACACTTATGCCACTGCTTTTTCCAGTCCTCGAAGCATGCCAAAAAGTTTTCTTCCGGTATAGCGTTCAGAGCGCGCCGCGATTTACGTTGAATGTCTTCAATCGACTTAAAACGGCTTCCTCGGAGTGGTCTTTTGAGTTTTGGAAATAGCCAGAAGTCACACGGAGTCAAATCAGGTGAATAAGGTGAATGCGGAACGATATTGCTGGCATTTTTGGCGAAAAAGTCGCGAAGAATCAGTGCTGTTTTTCGAGAAAATTCAGCATTTTTGGTACCAATCGAGACTTGAGACACGTTTGAGGCCCAAAACATCTTTCAAAATGGTATTAATTGATCCGTTTGATACGCCAATTTCATCAGCAATGCCTCTTATAGTTAATCGACGGTTTTCAAGCACTAATTCTTTTACTTTTTGGATGTGAGCATCGTCAGTTGAGGTCGATGGTCATTATCTTCAAATCGTTCTCTTCCCTCTTTGAACAATTTAAACTAATCACAAGTTGTTGTTTTTGGTAGAGCTCGGTCCCCGTAAGCCTTCTTCAACATTTTTTACGTTTCTGCAGCATTTATTCCATTCGGGAAATTGTCGCAAAAAACAAGCGTAACTTAAACACTAATGACTATTTTGACATATAATTTGGGAAGTCAGTCAGAATTTGGAAGTCAGTAACAGTTGTACCAACTTAAAAAGAAAAATTGAACTTAAATCAAAAAATTCCGACTAGTTTTTGAACACAGAGTATGAAAAAAAAGATTTTTTTTTGGTCAAAAGATGGCATAAATTATAATAAATTTGTATAATATTTTTTGGAAAAAGTATGCTTTTGATTTTATGATGAAAAAATTGATTCATTTTGTATGTAAATATAAAAATGTTAGCATTGCTCAACAAACGATTTTTCAATAATCTTCATTAAATGGTGCAATTTCAATAAAAATATAGTGGGTTTACATTTAACGTAAGAAATTAACTCAATTTACTCACTTTTACTATACAAATTTTTAAATTATTACTGATTTACACTTATTCAGTCAATTTCGCAAAGATCCTAATCGCAATAACATTTTGCATTATTCACTTATAATCTTCTTCTCGTCTAGTCTTTTTCTAGCTCATGTGTGCAACCGTAGTTTGAAAAATGCAAATGCAACATTTCCCCAAAATAAAATATAAGTCTCATCTCTGTAGCAAAAAAGTTTTAAATTTTTAAACTAGTTTAATTTAATTATTGTTCGCTATCTTCTTTTTTTATAACCATCTAGTGGTGGAAACCTTTAGCTAAAGCTATTGCGGTGGAAATATTCCGCTATCTGCCTACCTTGAATCAAGTGAATTTCAATTGTTACTAGATTTATTTTTCTGTAGTCTAGTAGACGATACTAGATATTCAACCTGAATTATAGTTTTTATTTTTAGTGCGACAATTAAGAAACTTTAATATCTAGAATTCCTTCCTTGTAATTATGCCCAGCTCTTTCATTTCTTTTATGTTAGTATTTTATGGAGATATCTATATATTTTTGAATAAAAATGCTTGACTGTAAAAGTTTTTATTTCGAGCTGTATATCTTAATATCCTCTTAAAAAAATAATTGGGAGCCACTCAGTTCAAAATTAACAATTGAGTTAACTCATCAAAGTGACTCATGTTCACACAACACTAGTTCAACACTAGTGCACAGCTGTGGCTCGATTTATCGTAAAATGTGTTTTTAGAAAAGTGCAATGAAAAAAGCATTAAGCTTAAATTAAAGGATTAACGAAGTTTTGCGATGCTTTGCCGTTTATTGTTATTTAATTTAAGTTGCTGTCAATAATTTTTCATGGTATTTATTAATGTGTGGAATATAAATTATATCGATACATTTATCTATATCTATGCTGCAGTGCGTCGTAAGCCCAACCGACAAGCTGTTGACAGCTGTTGTTGGTTTTGTATTGTTGTTGTTGCTGTTGTTGTTGTTACTAACTTTGTTGATTTTGCTGTTTATAAAATTTATGTGAGTTGACATTTTGCCTAAACAAATTTGCATTTATTTTGCATAATTTTAGCTGCCACTGCTGCGTTCGATAACTTTTAGGCTTGGGATTTTATTTTGTGATCGAATTTGCACATTAAAATATTAATAACGCCGTATTCATTACACGGCCGTCATCTGCACAAAAACCCTAAATGCAATACGAAGTTGCTGTGTTTTGAACTCACCTATATTCTCCACCTGGCAGGGTAGAACCAGTGTGTCCCCGACCACGGCCCGATACGTGTGTCCCCGGGAGAGAAAACGAGGCTGCGGTGCTGTCAATGAGGTCGAGGAGGCGGCCGATTGTTGAGCGTTGCTCAGTGAACGGCTGTTTGTGGCTGTAAAATAAACGATGGAAAACAGTCAGTTATTTTTGGTTAATATAAAGCATAGCAAAGAGCTAAGACGTATATATATATATATATATTATTATCGAAGTCAAGGCATTTATGGCCATACAAACATCCTAACGTTTTGGCAAAAACACACATACACA
Source organism: Chymomyza amoena (assembly GCA_037043745.1). NCBI lineage: Eukaryota > Metazoa > Arthropoda > Insecta > Diptera > Drosophilidae > Chymomyza > Chymomyza amoena. Next base: position 26,064 of record JBAMAX010001565.1, read on the forward strand.
TGTTTATAAGGATATGCTTCTGCAGCTTTCGATATCAAAGGCAATTTGTTTCCATTTGAATAGCTTTCAATTAGCATAAAAAAATGTAGCTGCGTGTCCTTCACTTTTTTGCTGAGTGTACAGCATCCCAAGATGCCTATAAATGGGCATGGCATCCATCGATTCAAAATGCTGCGTAGGAGAAGAAGGAAGGATAACCAAGCGACGTTTATTTTCGTTGAAGCAGATGGCCTCTTTATACACACCGTTGTGTGAATTGACTTTACTTTGCCTCTTTGGGGGCGTACTTCTGGCGACTAGCAATGGCAAAGAATGGCGCTGACTCAGGTAATATACCCGATACCTAACCCTCCCCTCAATAACATTGCGTCTCATCCCTTTAAAACACACACCCTTTGTTTCGTTGCAGTGGCCCAACTAAGTAAAGAAGCGAGTTTTATTAATACCAGGATGATAGGAGTAAGATTCTCAGATATCGGCAAAGAAACCAAAAGGCCAATAACCTCTAATTTCTACATTTTTTGCAAGTAAGTCAATTTAGCTTATTTTAAACTACATCATTTAAGAGTGCGGCGTAGTGTCTTAATTTTTCTCCACAGCAAAGAAGATCTAAAAATTTATGCGTCATCCTTTAAATTAGTAAGTGTAAAGAGTGTGCAAAGATTAAGCAATTGACAGGGCCGGATTTACCTTGAGTGCCGCCCTGGGCATCATGAAAAATGCCTCTCTTTTTTTTAAGCCTCGCAATGGCAGCTTACAATTTTTTTTTGATATTAAATTATTACATAGTCACATCTCTCTTTCTACAAATTGAATAATTCATGAAAAACTGTTAAGAATTGTAGAATTGCAAATCCGAGTCTACTATTTATACCCTGCACCGTATGGTACCAAGGGTATATTAAGTTTGTGCAAGCCGAAAATGTATGTAACATATAGAAGGAGACGTCGGAGACACCCCAAAGTTATCTAAAATATGATCAGGGTGAAGAGAGAAGTCGATATACCCATGTCCGTCTGTCCGTCTGCCTGTGTGAACGCCTAGATCTCAGAGATGGTAAGAGCTAGAGTGACCAAACTTTCACATTAGATCCCATATTATTCCATAGGAGGCAAGTTTATTTTATTTTTTTGATATCGGGGATAAATTATATAGCTCCCATGGGGGTGTTTGAGACGACCTCGACCAAAAAAAGTGTTTTAGATGAATAATTCGTTTGTTTATGAAGATATCGTAACCGAATTTGGTATTCGAAAGTTTTTATAGTTCCCAATCACTGTACTAAATTTGATCGAAATCGGTTGACTATATCATATAGCTCTCATAGGACCGATCGGCCAAAATAACTTTTTTAAAAAAAAATTCGCTATATTTAGTTTTTTAATAAAGATATCCTAACCAGATTTGGCGTTTGGAAATTTTTTAGACCACTTAAGCAATGTGCCAAATTTGAACAAAATCGGTTGACTATATCATATAGCTCCCATAGGTCCGATCTTCCAAAAAATCGATTTTTAAACAAAATTTGTTGTGTTTCGTTTGTTTGTTAAGATATTGGGACCAAATTTGACATTCGTGAGTATTTTATAGTTCCTAAGCACTGTACTAAATTTAATCCAAATCGTTTGACTAGATCATATAGCTCCCATAGGACCAATCGGTCCAAAAACACGTTTTTTATACAAAATTCGATGTGTTTTGTTTGTTTGTAAAGATATTTGAAATAAATTTGGCATTCATATCTTTTTTAAGGTATTTAAGCACTGTGTCAAATTTTATTGAAATCGGTTGACTATATCCCATAGGAACGATCGATCAAAAAAAAATTTTTGCTTAAAAATTCTTCTGTTTTTGGTTTTTTGTGAAGAAATCGGACTTTATTACAAGCTAGTGGTACAGGGTATCCTAAAGTCGTCCGCGCCCGACTTTACGTCCGCCATTTTTTTTTAAAGTAATTATGCAGTTTCGGAGTTTTGCACAAAACATCCTGCACCTACATAAGCAAAGCTGCTTAACCTCTTGCGCCTGTCGTTCACGCCAATAAAAATACATAATAACACTCAATTTAGGAATAATTATCTTGAAGAATCGTTGTGGAAAAATCGGATGGGCAAAAATTCCTCCTTGATCGTTGATAAAACAACAGCTGATCTTTGCATATGGCGGCGCGGTATTTGAATTTGAATTGAAAATATAAAAGTCGAAGGAAAATGTATATAGGACTCGACGCTGTACGTTGATTTAAAACTAATAAAGTTGAATACAGGAAGCAAATTGACTGACAGATAAAATAATTCATAATAAGCGAACCAATCGTTAATATTCAGAATAAATATAATTTCAACTACAAAACATTGCTCTTACTTTTTAGCACAAAGCAACTTGTTTATTTTACGTTCAAAATTTTGCCGCCCCCCCCAATTTTGCCGCCCTGGGCCTGGGCCCCTAGTGTTAATCCAACACTGGCAATTGAACTTATCCCAATCCCAAACAGTGGCGTTAAACTTGAAATAGTTTTAGTTATAATCTTTGGCCAATAATATCAAACTTTCAACTTTAATGCTGCATACTTTCAGGGATGGCGGATAGCTTCCACCAGAGTCTTTCGACTGTATGCTTAAATTTACATATGTATGTACATACATATACTATATATGTTCTATATACTATATAAGCGTTGCCAGTCGCGTGCACTTTACTACCAAAAACTTTCACCACTTGCCCGTTGTACGATATTTTTTGTTGTTTTTGTTGCTGCTTTGAAAAATGGGCGCGAATGTTTTTCCCTTCGCCGTGAGTCGTGAGTGTTGGTTGTTGTTTTGCCGCGAAAGTATGTCACATGAGCGCAATGCACACACACATAGTGTGTTTTGCTTTTAATAGTCTAAACAAGGTTTACCCACTACACAGGAACAGTGGCAGTGGCAGGTCTATCCATTTGAATAGCTACTGGATTTGATTTCATTGCTGTGTTTGTGGAAGTTCGACGGTTACAAATGCTGCTGTTTGGGATTTCAGGTTTTTGATGTTGTTCTGTAAATGTTGCTAAAAGCACCTGCTGGCAGCACATCATCAAGTGGTGGCAACCTTTGCTGATTTGTTCGCGCCTGGGGCTAATGGTGGTGTTTGAATTGCGTTTGTTGGGAAATTTGATTTTCAATTATCTTGCATTACGAGTTACGAGTGTTTGCAATTAAGTTGGGGTATACGGTAGCCTAATTTAAAGCAACCAACATATATGTACAGGATTTCGGGTGTCTGATGATTTATGCAGTTTATTTTTAGGACGTGCATTGTACATATGTGGGATTTTTCGTTCCAGGGCACAAACTATATGCAACTTGTTGTCGGGTAGCTTTTCCCATTTCCGGCGTTGCTACTGTCGCTGCAGCTGTTTCTAGTTCAACTTCCTGTCCGTCCGCCCGTCCGTCCGTCCTGCTGCAGCTTATGTCTAAGTTTTCTTTGGTTTTTTGGTTAAGTTTACACACCAGAACACCTTTTACACCCGACTTTAGCGTTGCCTTGGGTACAGGAAGCAGCACCGCAGAAACGGCCACACTTTGTTTCATTAAAACTTTTGCCACGTGTGGCAAGCATTTGTAACCGTGTATGTACTGTGTGTGTGTGAGTGTGTGCGTGTTTGTGTGTATGTGTAATGAGCATCTTGCATGTTTTGCATTTTGTTTAGTGTTTGTTTTTCTTCCTTGTCGTCCTTTCAGCGTTGCACTATCTGCATTTCAATGTATTTTAAAATATGCAAAGTCAGGAAGAGAGGAATAGAAGGAATAGAGACTGAGATTCGTTTTACAACGAACATTTTCTTCAGTTTTTTTTAGTTTGATATACGCCAACGGCTAAATTAGAAAAAAAATAATAAACACTTTTTACAACCACATAAAAGCACACATCTGGGAAGATTTCCAATGTTCGGATACAGAATTTTAATTTAGCTTGTTAAATAACTTTAAAATAAAGTTTGTTTCAATTATTTAAGGCTTTAAGCAGTGGCGGATTTAAGGAAAAAGGCCCAGTGGGCAAAAAAAAATCTGTCCAGAACTTAAAAGCTATGCTATGTTTCGTTGCCATATCCAGAGAACTATCCTCAGCTTTCTCGCCTGACATTTTTTTCGTTCGTCGTTGTCTAATGATCGGAAAATCCGGATTCTTCCATCCCATCTTCTCCCATTGAGATTTAGCTTTCGAAACGAAAGAATGATACTTGCTCTCCTCACGCAATTTTTGCAAGTTGTTCATTACATGAACAAGCCATCAAAAGATCAACATCCTTTTTCTGTAATTGCACTTCAGCAATGTCAATGAATGATTGGACTGAATGCCACCATGTCAGGCTTAGTAAAAATAGCCAATTGATCGCCGAGAGTAGAGAATTTGCGTCCATTATATCATTTCCAGTAGCCTTATCTCTCGATTTCAAGATTTTGGATAATTGGTTCTACAGCTTTCAGCCATGGAGACCAACGAGTATCACTCAAGCCTTTGATGTGGAGTCTTCGTTTCTGTGACAGCGCTTCGCTTTCCATATCTTCCAATGGCACAGCACACTGTTCATCTTATGCCTCTCTTCGACAGTCAGAGTTGGTCTCAAAAAGTTCAAGTTTCAATTCTTCCAGAAGTTGGATGCCGAAAGATTTTGTATTTTGAGACAGATTTTTGTTTTCTTCCAAAGGTTTTCCCATCACCGATGAGACTGCGAGAAAAAGTTAAAAATTCGCTGTAATGTTGCGAACAAGAGTTTAATTGAAGGAAGGGCTGGCGAATTTTTCATCTGCATGAGATAGAACCAGGTTGAGTTGATGCGCTGTAAAATGGATGTAAGGAACGAAGGCCTTCTCTCCAACATTTCTTCTAATCCATTCAGCTCTCCTGACTCTACTGGGCGCGCCATCGAAAGCTTAACCACATAGATGAATTTTTTCGAATAGATATTTTTCAAACAAGTCCCCAATAATGTCATGAGAAACCGAGACAGCATCCCCTTTTTTGATTCGAATAAAACATAACAAACTTTCTTTGATGCATGCTGGGTAAATTCTTATTATTGTTAAATCCGCCACTGACTTTAAGGAACATTTTTTTAAGCAACTTTCTCAAAGTGTACCCATATCACATTCCCTCTATAAGCTCATACTGTTGAGGTCACCATCCAGTTGCCAGCTGCCATTAAACCCAAACCCAGTCACTGCTGCCGTCGGTTGCCATAGGGCGGCTTTGACTCAGTTGGCTTTGACTTGACTACTCCGTCGTCGTCGTAAGTGCATTTATCAAAATCCGCTTTTTGATGCGCATCACACCAAGCATGTGGCTTAAAAAAGCGCACTTATGTCACTGTCAGAGGCAGACCCTACACATTTCGTTGTTGGTGCCGCCGCCTATTCTAAGGCGCACAACTCCACAGAAATTGTGGAAAATCCAGAGGAATGTCATTCAACGGCGAATGCCTTTTACCTACTACTACACCTCACATATGCATTCTCCTAGTTAGGAACGTGCAGCCATTTGACACCCAAAATATGGAAATAGTGCGCGACTGGTAGTGTCGTCCGCCTCTGCAGTGCGGGGGGCGTGAACCTGTCAACCGTTTGCGCTTGTCGATAGTCAATCTATTCATCTTTCTAACTGGTTTCACATGTGAAAGCTGTCAGTCATTTTGTGTTGCTTTTTGTGCAGCTCCCCCGGCTCTACTACAGGTGGAGTGGAGGAGAGTGTACTCGTTGGTACTGCCGGCAGTTGATGCCAGCGGAGTCGGTGCTTGGAAAAGCTGCTTGACTTTTATGCACATATCATTTGCATAACATTATTTGCGTTTTGCAGCCCGACGCACCACACCCGCTCACAGCCCAGCCAGTGGAGGGCATTAAATTTTGAAATGCCAAATAAATCCGCAAGTGAAATGGGTTTTCGCGCTGTTTTCGTTTACGTTTGCACTTGCTGCACTTTGGCAGCGCATCCTGCATCCTGTTCTGTGGCGGTCCTGACTTGACTTTGGCTCGGCTTTGGCCTAGCTCAAGGCGGTAACCATTGCTGGCGTTGACACTTTCTTTATTTGCATTTCGAGTTGAGTCACGTTTGAATAACGCTTGTTGACGTGTTGGCAGCTCAACGTGCATCGGTTGGGTTGACTTGGTGTACTTGGAGAGGAGTTCCAAATGTGTTGGCCAACATTTAGTTGGCTGCAATTAAGTAGGTGGAGCAGGAATATACCTTTTAAAGCAAAATTTAATTTAATGCACGTAAATAAAATGCAAATAAATCGTTTTATGGCCAGACCGAAAAAATATAAATAAATAAAAACGAAAACGAAAATCTGTTTAGCAACTTATGCCAGTCCATAAAGGCATTATGACTTTCCGTTATTTATTTGGCAGTCCATATTTTATGCACGGCCGCATTTATGAGCCTAAAATTAAATAATAAAAAACATTGAACCGCTGCCGTTGCTGTTTGTTGGTGCAGAAGCAACCCATTTTGTGGGCAGCATCGTAAGGCGGATACGGATACAAGCGGCGGCCATCGTAAAAATAGTATATACCGTATATGCATATGTGTGAATGGATAGTCAAAACGCAACCCTTTTGCACCCTAGCCTCCCAAGCTTGGCAGATGAAAGAGTTTACAAAGGCATCCACACATACACACATGGCTGCAAAGGAGCCCATAAAATGGCTTAAAGTGCGTGCGTGTGTGTGTGTGTGCTAGGCGTAATAAAAAATATAAAAATGGCAGGCGTGCTGTTAGACATACTACAATCCTCTAAAGATATTCCATGTATCCGTGTGGGTGTGCTCGCTTGGCAGTTTATGTTTACAAAATTCCTTGAGAATTATGACAATTGCTTTAAGGACACGCACAACAACACGCAACTACACGCACATGTGCGCCTATTAGGTTAAACATTGTAAATTATGTCGTATCTGTCGTCTCTGAAAGACTTGTTCCTCGTCTTTTATGATACATTTACCGGAGACTAGAATGCGCTGAATTGGCAGTTGGCGGTTTATAGTAAAGTATTATTAAATGTGCCCCCACAGTCAATTCATAGGAAACTCTTTTCAATGACGAACAAACGCATTAATCGCAGAGACCATAAGGTCCATTGTGTTGCCTAATTAAAGTAGGAAAGGTGAGGAAAGGAATTGAAGTAAGCGGGGGATTGTGGAGGAGGATCAAAAGCTGTAGGACATCCCTAATCGCCTAAGTCTCTCGGGTGTCAGAAGCATTTTGAGAGTTTGATGAAAGACATGCCCACCCCGAGTATTATCTGTATCTGAATACTTAAAATACTTCTGATGAGTTTGAAGACACTCTAAAAGCATCACCCTAAGAGAAAGTTGCTACGACAACCTCTCGCTGTACCATTGTGACTGCTGCGCCACAGTCAGTGCCCCCTTTAGGAGTGCTTCTTCATCGGCACCTCAGGGCCCTCAGCTCCGACGAAGAAGGTTTTGACACTGGCACTAGTACCGGAGCCACACTCCAGACCCTCAATCTGAAGTCAGAGCCCCCTTGCTCAGTTCACGGGACAAGAGACTCCTTGAAGCCGCTCTTGGCTGATGTGACGATAAGTCGATACATACGGTGACAAAAAACCCAAGCAAACTCACGTCAAGTCCAACAAGATGCCCTACAGTAGCATAGTCAATGGCATCAAGCTAGGTTTCATTTTAAATACTGTAGCTATTCCGATGAAAACCAGTTTGCACCGCTCAGTGGCGTGTAATGCAGAGACTGACACATGGTCAACTTCTGCATCTCGTCCTCCGCTATGGGCACATAGGCGAGGCTACCCAGATCCTCAAAGAATGGTTTACCCAGAAACTGGGTTCGTCTTCTAAAAAGCGCCGAGCAGTCACATAGCAGGTATTGAATGCTTTCTGACTCTTCCTCATCTCCGCAGCTGCGGCAAAAATCGTGATGGGGAACGTGCAACCACTAAGCCATATTGCCTATGGTGCAGTACCCCGTTACAACTCCTATCACCATCCTAGTCCTTTTTTTTATCGAAGCGCAGAATTTAGATGTTCGCTTTGGATCATATCTCGACCAGAGTGCTCGGGAGATGCGACAACAGGACACCAATCCCCATTCTCTTTTCGCCAGAGCTCTGGCCGTCTCCCTGGTTTGTGTCTTTTTATGTCGGTAACCCCAAGGTTAGCAACGCTGAGCCGTTCCTGGCGCACTCGTCCACCGCCTCGTTACCAGGGACACCTGAGTGACCCGGAACCCAGCAGAGGGCTATGGAGCGTCGTGTTACGTATCAGTTTACTCTTTATGGTATGCGATGACAGAGCTTTATTACAATGTTCCTTGGACTTCCGTCCAAAGTGCCAATAAGTCTAGCTGCTTGCCAGACTGCGTATATCTCCGCTTGAAAGACGCTATACCAGTCGGGGAGGAGGAATGAAATCTTCGTCGAAAAAGAAGCTCTTCAGAGAAGATGCCTGCTCCTGTGCTCTCATCTATTTTCGAACTATCCGTATAGATCGTCAGCTGGTTCCCTTTTAAGGGGGTTCTTTGCATCCAATCTTCCCTCTCCGGGAAAACTGCGACAAAGTTATCGTTTCGTTTCTGAAGAGCAGTAATGACTATACCAGTCGATAAGTTTGAGATTAGTGTTTAAAGCTGCACTAATTTAGATTATTCAATTTTTTAAGACGCCTGAGGTATATCTATCTTATGGCAAGTACAGTTAAGCTAGGCGGACGAAAATTCTACTGCGTTTCATCTAAAAATTTTCAAGGTCTACTCATTTCTTACGAAACATTGAACAATTGCAACGACAGCAAAAAAGAAAATTAAGTATAAAGTACTACATTGCTTGGAGGGAGCATAGGAACTAGGAACGCCAAATATAGCGTCGGCTTGGCTTGGCCGGCCTATTCACATTCATGGTGGTCATGGTGACCGTGTAGTTGGGTCTAATGTAGATGGCGCAAAATATCACATTAAGAATTTAAATTAATTAAATTAAAATGCGTGGTGTGTAGTTGTCGTCGTTGTCCTCGTCGTCCTCGTCGTTGTTGTTGCACTTGCCGTTACGGCTCTTGGTCGACCGACCAACCGAGCCAGTGGCCACATTGTGGAGTCACTGCCTGCTTCAGGCCGGACGCTTGGCCGGTTTGTTAAAGCTGCCACAAGATTTGCATAAAGTATAATGGCAATCTTCCTGCCCAGTACAAACGCCGAAGACGTCGTCCTCCCAATGACGATGATGGCGACGCAACGAAGCGTATTCATTCAATTTTCCTTTTTTTTTTTGTCTTTTACTTTGCTGCTCCGACGACTGCCGCCTTCTTTGCCTTTGAACTTTTCACATTTCTCGTTTCGGTTGTCGTAGACCATTTGTGCGCTATGTGCCAGACATTTCCGAGCCGCATGTCCAGTTCCTGTTGTTTTCTACTCTTTATGGAGGGCGCCATCAAAAAAGCCACCAAAAGCAACTATGTACAAGATGATGGCAGAGATGATGGCGCATTCGTTCGCTCGATTTCGCTTTGGCTCGCTTTCGTTATTTCTTTTGGCTTGGCTTTACTTCCGCTTGGCGTTGTCTGAGCTGAACACAAATCCCAATTTGATTTGGTTGTAGCGATCGACAGACAAGGTTTCGACGTTGTCGTGTTAGCCATTTTTTTTTTTTGGAGATAACTTAAATTCCAAGCAAAAAGTTGTATGCTAAATTTTCTAAATGCTTTTGTAAGAGTAGTAGGTCGCTTTAAATTCGTGACACGAGAGCCTGCCTCGGGAACAAATCAGCTGCATTTCGTATTAGTGTTATGTTGAAAATTATTCCTAATTAGGTGCTATACGCTTTTTGACCAGGCCAATCAACATTCTTAAATATTTTGCCGTACTCCACCACCACACACAAGCAAACACACACACACAAATACACCCTTGGGTCAACGATGTTTTGATTTGCAAAGGGAACCTCTCGCTATTTGCCAACGGGCATGCCAACCTGCTGCAGGGCAGAGTTTTACTATTAGTCTGGTTACTGGCGACTAATTACATGCATTTAATCACTATGGGCGTACGGTGGAAAAAATCTCATGTGTAGAGAGTTTTTCCGTGGCCAACTTTCGTGCTAAATAATGTTTGTTTGCTGTTTTGAATTGCCTTTATTTTACTCATTCATTATGTGCTGTGTGTTTTGGGTGGCGGCCATTTTAGTTGGTTGCTTCGTGACCATTTTGTTTTTTTCGGGATCGGCGACCACGACTTTGAAAACAAATTTTACAGGATAATTTGCGGTCCGTTTGTTCGAAAAATGTTTAAATTGGCTGGTGCGTTAGATTTAATGAGCTGGGTCATGCTTGGTTTAAGTTGGAAGGTGCTGGCTGGGATTTCCTACTTGGATTTGTGCTGCTAGCTACATTAAATTTGGAGTTATAACATAGATTCGCTGAAGTGCCACTTCGGTAAAAGTGTTTCAAGTCAATGTTTTACCTATTTTCGGTGCCAAGTCGTAGCTTGGTAAAAATTATCGCTGACGGAAACGGAAATAAACTGACCACATAAGTAGAAAGGAAGGAAACAACGAAACGAGCTATTGAAGAGCAAATGAAGATTGTTGTTGGCAAGCAGTATAAAAATGAATAGTTAGTATGTAGTTCTCCTCCAGGAGGGAAGCCCAAATAAATCCAGTAGAGGGGCAATCTACTACTACAATATCAAATGTACGAGTATGCATGTACACCTACTACTACATATTACAGATGCACTTGTGTGCACTGCTTATGTACTGCTTGTCCATGTGCACTGCATTGAAGTACGATTCGCTTTTAATTCAACATAGAAAATGAAATTGAAAACTGTGCCAAATGTGTGCACAGATACAGATACACAAGCCCGCAATATCGCGCAAACCCATATACACATATACTATGTATTTGTAGTATACACAGATACACAGATACAGATTCGTAGTAAACACAGGCAGGGCAGGCCGAAGTGATTGCTGCATTGCATCACAAGCAGACAAGCAGGCACAACCGGAAGCAAGCTGCAATTCCCAGTCAGTTGGGCGGCTGCTTCTATAAAGTGAAATGTAATAAATTTTATTGATTTTCACTTTGCTTCTCTCTCTGAAAGATGTTTTTTGCTCCTGTTGTGGCTTTCAAACATGTTTAAAACTTTAAATGTTGGGCATAAAATGGTTACACTTTAATGCAATTAAAGCTGGAATCTGAAAAAAGAAAACGCAGTCATAAAGATTGATTTGATAATCTGTGTTTCTCAGTTTTGAAGCGTGTGTATGAAGTGGTACCAATCCCGCGAATAGAGTGTTGAGAAATTTTAGATTTGAAAGCAGGAGGAGCATGGACATAGACGGGTTAATAAATGTAAATGTAAAATGTACTGCGACGAAGTGGATCTATTGTACCCCCTTCACGGCTCCGAGCTCTCTCAAAAGTCCTATTCCCATATTTTATTTGGCCTTATGGTAACAACGATCTCCGGTGGGAGAACGTACATTTCCAGGAGTTTATTTCTTTTACCGGCGAATGCCATACATTCACATAATACATGTACTTCCTCCATGGTACAGAAGCGACATAGTCCACTATCCGCTATGCCAATTTTGTTTAAATGGCTGCGGAGCCTACAATGTACCGTCAAAGGGCTCGACAGGATTCGTCATGGTGTTCTTCCCGTGAGTTATCATGACTTTGAACCTCTTACGGTTGTAGTTAATAATCCCACAATATGGTTCAGATCCGACTACCAGTGTTGCTGCCACGGTCCTTGCAAGTTTATCGGCCAGCTGAATTCCAGGTCCTGGAACCCATCTAATTGTGAGCTTATTCCAGGATCCTAATTTATTCAGTGACGTTCGCACTTCTTTGACCAACCTTGATGTGATCTTGGCTTTGTTCGATGCTTGACTAATAAAAAGGATGGAAATATCCTTGTCATGGTAGTTCTTTTGCCGATTGAATTTAGCAATTCTTTCAATAGCCCAGACTTCAGATTGGAAAATGCTGGTGTGTCGGCCTAGTAAATATTTGGTAATATTTGGTCCTGGGTCTTACTACCCCCAGGCTACTTCCTTGATCAGTGAGTGATCTGTCTGTGCAGCACTTTAGTGTATATGATTTCATAGGGTGAACTGCCGCAAGAGAGGTCCAGCTAGAGAGTTTTGTTAGTTATTTGCAAATATTTAAATCTGAAAGTCTTTCGGCAAGAAGCCCGATTGGCTATCTGTTTGGTAAATTCACCCAACAAGTATGTAGTTACTGTAGTCTCATGTGGACATACCAAGCAATTCAAAGCTTAATTTGGGTATAAACTACATAGATCAAGCTTGAAGCTTTAAAAATTTTGGAAGAAGCTGTAAAATGGGAGGAAGCTGTACAAATTAAATGCAATTAAAAAATGAGACAATTGACAATCTTTTAGTCTTAACTAAACAGGCAATACGGATAGGCAGATACAGGTAGATGGATATATGTAGACGGATTAGTACTTGTTCACTGCTTTAGCCGAATGCGGTGTAATCGGCCACAAAAAAGGCCTTTCTTCCAATAATTATAAATTTAAGGGGTTAGGTTTTATGTTGCAGCGGCCGTATGTCGTCTAAGTCAGGGGCGGATCCAGAGGCAAATTTTGGGGCGGGAACTCAATATTTAAAATTGTCAATTCGTTATAATGCTTTATGGGAATAAATTTAATTTTATTTAAATTATGATGGATTTAAAAAAATTTTATATTCGACAAAGGTATATGACGTTACAAAATTATCAAAGCTGAATGAAACGAAGTTTCCTCCTTGCATGGAATTTTATAAATGGGATTGCATTTGGCGTCATTTTTTCAATGTTAATGAAACTTGCAAAAGTTTTATAGAGCTCCATACAATTCAAGCTTAATTATAACGAATTTTCAAAAATTCTTCGAATTTAGTAAAAACAATAAAGTAAAGACGAGTAGAATTCGAATAAAATTAGTAAGGTTTCAATTATGAAAATTTCCGAACTATAAAAAATTTCGAGTTCGACGTGAATTTCATAGAAATCATTCGCATTTGCTCTCCCCCAGTTCCTCCCCGTAGATCCGCCACTGGCCTAAGTACAAGTGATAAAAGAGAGCTTAAGCCGGCTTTTATTGAGCTTTTATAAGCTTCTGTTACTTTAACATTTTGTGTATCGTATGTTATGTATTTTAAGACCAATTGTATGTTGCCTTACATTTATGTTTAGCTTAGTATTAATGTTTAACAGATTTAAACTTATATGCTAGGCTTACATTGCTTTGACTTTGTTGTTTGGCTTCAACAGTACTTAGTATTAGAAATATGTGTAGCGAGTTGTTGACTGCATAAATTGTTCAAAAAGATTTTCTAAGAAAGTATGCCAAACATTTTGGAGAGAATGCACAAGTTAAAAAGCTAAGAACATTTCAAGACCCAGAGTGAGGCAAATAACACAGCCAAAGGGTATGCATTTATGTATGTATTTGTATATACGTACATGCGTATATGCATATGCACACAAGGATATATTTTATGTGCTGCTGCTGTCACATACATACAACAAAAAGAGGCAGTCAAATGTCAGTAGCAAATTTATTGCACTTTTAATTAGCCAGTTTTTGTTTCAGTTGTTTGTAGGCGTAAACCTGGCAGCTTTTGCCGTGTTATTTATGCATGTATGTATATTTAATTTTTGCATTTTATTTTTCACTTCCACAACTTAACGTTAAACAATAAACGCCCCATTTTTTATACATGTTTGTATATATATATATATATTTATGCGTGTACGTGTATACATATACTCTATATATTATTTAAATCCGGGAATGGACTTGACGTCAGCATGGCATTGTTTTGTTTGCCTGCGAATGAGTTTTTAATTAATTGACTGGCAAGGCGGTAAGTTGTAAACGAAGAAAAAAAAAATTAAGAAAAATGGAAAAGTTTTGGAAAAAATGTTGTGGCAAAATGTAGAATTAATTAACCAGCATAACGGGCAAAAGTTTATTTCAGTACTTGATAGTTAAAAAAATGATTTAGTTACAATTATTAATGTAGTAGGAAATACACACAATGTAACACATATACGTATATAAGATCTGTTAACTTACAGCGCCTGCTGATGTTAACTCGCTCACTTCATGTTAATTAACACTAAGCTAGGCTAGTGTAAATGCACTCTGAGAGTGGGAGAGCAGTCGGTTTTATGTACTCAGCGCAACCACAACGTTACGGCTAGTTGATATTAAAGAAAAGTTTAATTTAATGCGCCTTATTGTTTTATTTAACGATCGGTAGCCTTTTAAATATATAAACGTAGGAATTCAACAAACACACTGACTCAAAAAAGTATGCTGTAATAGTAGAAAACAAAAATGGGCCCTTAAAAACATACTTTTATGGGCATTAAATATGCATATTTATTTAGAATTGCTGGCTTTTTTTGGCCTCCATAATTTGCATTTTAATAACTATAATATTATCGCTGCTCATTTCTATTTCTATAATATATACGCACTAAGCATGCATAGCTAATTTAGAGGACCAGGAAAAAGAAATAATATACTCTAAATGTACATGTGTAGGCGTATGTATATATATAGTATATATGTATGTATGTATGTATATGGCCTTGTTAGTAGTTTTTACTGCTGCTTTAATATTTGCCTTTTGTGATTTTTTCATGCGATTGTTGAGCTAATTTTTTCTAACCTGCTTTCTACTAGTTGGGTCCCTTCCCGGTTTATGTGTTGGAGTCATTTGTCAAAGCACAAAATGGCGTCCGTTGTATGTATGTTCGTTCCAAAAGGGTTAAGTGTGCGTGTGCTGCATATGAAAAAATCCTGCGGCTAATAAGTGACACGCGTCGATTAATAAAACCCGGTTAAGCCTGCTAAAAGACCGGCCTTGCCCTGGCTTTGTTTGTGTATAAGGGTGCAGCCCTGGGGCGGCTTACGTGTAATGTAGTACAACATTTGAAGCCCATGTCCCAGTCAACGATTACTTATGTAAAAGAGCATGACGACGATTTTTGATAAGCAAAGACTTTAAGAGTACGACGGAGTTGGGCAATTTAAAGAAATTCATCGGGTAGGGGCATAGCTTGATTAGAATTAATAGCAGCTCATAAAGGCATTTGTATAGCTACATTGACGGCTTGGGGGCAATATTAAGAAGAAAAAAAAGACATTCTAAAAATTAATGTATTGATTTTGCAAAAACATGCTCCACACTTCTTCACTAAAGTGCCAATGCAGAAAATTTATGCTGTTGGATGTTCTTTACTTTTCTCTAATCTCAAAATATTGCTGGCCTGCCAATCTGCCCATCTGGCAGTCTGTCGTTGTATCAAGCAAATCAAATTTTAAAATATGCCAAACAGCAAAAATATGAAATCAAAATCCGTTCAATTCCCATTTTGAGCGCAGAGCCAGCAATGGGGAATCATCTCTCATCTCCTGCTTAGGATGGATATACTCTACATATGTACATATATATTTGTATAATGCCTGTTGCTGAACCGTATGCAAATGTGTATGCAGTTTCTTGTGTTTTTAATACTCTGCTCCGACGCTGTCGCTGGAGAGAGCACAGTTGGAAAATAATGGAAAAAATCTGACAAAACAAAAACATATAAAATCAAAAAATCCTGCGCAGCTGGCAGCCAAGTTGAAGTTGTGCAAAAACAAATCAAGTGCCTTTTGTCTCCTCTGCTGCTGTAGGCTGTCTCGGGATGTCTGTATCGGTCATAACTATCAGTATTCAGATACTGCCAATGAGTATCTGTGTGGGGTAGGGTGTTTCAACAGAGAAGCTGTTTGTGTTTATCCACTCATCTTTATGTCACACAAATAGGTCATGCTTTCCTGAATCTCAGGCTCTTTTCCACTGTCTGCCATTGACAATTAATGACATATGTAGCTATATAGAATATCGGAAACGGGGTAGGGATTTGCTGGGAATAATAAATTCAATTTTGAACTGCAGTGAAAATATGCTTATTACCATCCCTGCCTGGGGTTTCGTCGCATTACCTTGTTTTGCTTCAAAGTTTACACCTGCGGCATGTTATGCAACTTGCAGCTATTTTATCTCTTAACTTGTTTGCCTTTATTGTTTAACTGCCTACCTCTGTCAGCGTTAAAAAGCAAAAGCCGCTTTGTTTGCCGCCCTTTGGCTGTATGTCTGGATGGATGGTTGGTTGGTTGGTTGGATCTGAGCTTCTCGTATACTCTGTTTCTAACAAGAAACTTCAATATTGTCGTATTGAGTCCACACAAAATGAAAAAAAAAGGAATGCTCGAAAGAAGGCAAGCTGGCAAAGAAGACAAATATTAACCCTGGGCTAGTCATTAAATAGTCCTTTGCTCATACGTTTTGCTGTTGTTTTTTTTTATGCCGTGTCATCATCATGCTGTGTCTGTCCTTTCATTAAACAAACTTCTAGCCCAGTCTCAGTCCCATTTTGCTGCACCCACACCGCCACCCAGAAGCTACTCAGCTTGAAGCACTCATTGTTTGTACTTGATGATGCTCACAGTCGAATGACTCCTCAGCCGGCTGGCTGTCTGCAAGCAGTTATTGAAATATGTCAGAAGAAGGCGCAGAAGGTGCTACTCGGTGCAAAAGGTTTGAGGTCTGAGTTTTGGTTGCCCAACATTTTGGGATTGGGCTACCCACATTTGTTGTCTTACAAATGTTTATGTTGCCGTCTGGAGACTTAAATTCAATTTTTCATTTCAATTTCAACACTTGTCGGCCTTAATACTACTAAAATATTTCTTCGCTGCCGCTTCTGACTTGGTTTGGTCCCAGTCCTTCCGATTACTGCTGCAAAATTCATATTGTCTCGAATTTTCTTTTGCTGACAACAGCTGTTGGCTCCTTGGCCTGACAGCCAGCAAAAATTGTACATTAAAAAGCTTAACGACGATGCGCTTAGTTGTCATTGCTGCTCTTCCAACTCCTCCACAGTCACCTTCATCGTGCTGTTGTTGTTTTTGCGGCTGTTGACAGTTGCCTGCCTGAGCTTGAGAGAGAGAGACTCAGTCATAATCTGGGTGGCTGGTTGGCTGGGTTGCTGAACTGCTTGGGACTGCTTGATGCTGGGCAGACATAAAACGCACCTGATGTGCAAAAATTGCTTAATTGAAAACATAATCTGCCATTAAGCTGGGGCGGCTATGGCCAAACAGTATTTAGATATTCAAATTTATGCGTAACATATTACAAACATCCAATTGTCTGAGTCTGCTCCGCGCCATTAACTTATTTCGTTAAATTGGCAGAATTTTATTCTACAGTCGCAAAAAATTAAAGTTTGTTAGAAGTACATAGAAATAAGCCTTAATGACATGAGTCCATTTTTCTGAACAAGTTCTTTTTATTTAGGGATTGAAGTCGTTCTTTACTGAATACCTCTGTTCGTAACTGAATAAGGTCAGTAAAGACTACACCAAAAAATTCAATAAAACGAGATAATTTAGATACTATCGAAGAACCATTGGATCTGGGTTTTTAGATTTCGGATGCAGCTGCCTAAAGTCCACAAGGATGTGGAATACAGAGGTATCTTTCGATAATGGAACTTTTTTGTTTTTTGCAATACGATATTGGTGACGAAAATTGTTTGGTTGAAGAGGGTGCCAGCTGGGAAATGGACTGTGTACTCGGGCACTTGTCCTCTAGCTGAAACAACAGCGCTGCAGTATCCAGATTTCCAAGTTTGGTGCTGCTCCGTTGGAGCCATGGCGAGAGGTGCCTGACAGTAGGCATAAAAAAATTATGTAAAGTGGTTCTTCTGGAGTCCTCTAACAACAAAAAGCTCGGACTGGAATGCCAGCCCAAAACGACGGTGCTCCTACTATTAGAGAGGTGTGACTGCTACCACCGGCGAACACTCCTTTGCGAGTCACCAGCGGTAACACCTCTGTACTGGGCGGAGCATGCCAGGACAGTTGACGCAGGATTTTGGCGCAGCTTTGCAGTCCTTGGAGACTCAGACTGCGAACTACAAGGCTAATGCAGGAAGTATAGGGAAACAGAGGCCAAAGTGCACCTCAACCTCCGCTGCCACGCCTTATGCGCAACAATACCGAAATATCTAGGAAAACCCTGGCTTCCCTCACTGGAAGAGGCAATCGACGGGGCACCTCTCTCCGGTTCCACTAAGAACTATGCAGTCTATGTGTGACACCCCCCCGAGGTCAACCAGTGTAACGTAACCCAACCTAACATTATACGATATTTATATCTATAAGTTCCTTAAACTTCTACCAATATCGATGATTATTAGTTTTCAAAAGTCTCTGGGGGCAGTTTCCAGCACCTTATCCAGCTAGACCTGTTGTTAAAATTCAGATGTGCCTAAGAATCTTCTACGGGTGAATGGGGCAAGATATTGATACGATTCAATAAATGTCATCTTCTCGGGAAATATGCGCATTAGGTGGTAAAGTTTCGTATCTCTAGGTCTTATAGTCTCCGAGATCTACATGTTCATACAGACGGACGGACATGGCTCGATCGCTACCCGAGCTTATTATAAGCATTTTGGTATAATGGACTTGGGGTCTGCCACAACTCCTTCTATCCGTTACATACATTGCATAAATCTAGTATTCCTTTGTATTTTTAAGTACAGGGTATAAAAAACAATTTATGCGTAATCAAGAAAAAAATTAGTTGCCAAATATAACATGATATATGAAGCTAAAATAGCTTGCACTCTACTAAGAACGATCGACTTCACATTTTGTGTTAAGTGGTGTAAAAAAAAAAATGTTAAATAATAAAAAAGTATCGTATAAACAATGGTGACCAAGGACAAGTACCCTTTGCAGAGGCTTAACTCCAGCTTCCTGCTATCATTGTTATTTTAGCTTTCATTTTTTATTGCAGCCTGTTACTGTCGCTATTTACTTTACTTTTTGGGCTAAATACCACAGCGTCTAAATAAAGCTTTTGGTTTGCTTCCTTTTGACTTGGGGCTACCTATTATCGCTTTTTTTTTAAATCTGCCATTGCGACAAATTCGCGTGTTATCTAAATCTACGATTCGTACCTTTCTGCCGTACTACTCCACCCCACCCTGCAATGCTTCATTATTTCTTTCCACGTTTTTTGCAAACCATTTCGGAAATGCGACGTAGAACGGAGTAGAGTCTAATTCGCAAGAGGCAAAACAGCAAAAAAAGTTCATCTTCCTGCAGTCATTCATTCGAAGCTGCGTCGTGGCTGTCAGGATGAGTCCATTGTTGCCTTGCAAAATTTATCTGCCGTTTTGTCTACGTCTGCGGCTGGTATTACCGCTTCTGGTGGCACTACTGTCGTTGCGGCTTCTCAATGTCACTTGGTTGTTGTGGCAATCGCGTGGGGTAAACACGCGGCTGTGTTCGTGGTAAAATCTCGGCGCGATTGTTAGCATCTCAATTTGAATGGGGTGGTGGGGGTGGGGGAGGCGTTATCTGGGAACGTTGACACTGGCACCCTCGTGCTGATAATGAAAGCACTGTCTTGGCCAAGTCCCAAGGGTGCAACAAGCAGCGAACTTCGCGGTTTTGAAGCATTTAAGCTTTGATTTTTATAAAGCAAACAGTAACATCTCCCAAGCATCCCCTTTCAGCAATATAAAGAAATACTTAACAGCATTGTGTGGTTTGCCCCGAACCGAATGCAACGTTAAATTTATGCCAATAAGTGTATGAATTTTAGCTAAATTTACATTTTAATTTGGTGCTGGTGGAGCCACCCCAGCAAGATAAGTATTCCAGGGAAAATCATATTTCAGTGGTCTCTGGTATTATAAATATTTCGTTTCTTTACTTATTCATATGCACATTCGCCATTTTGTCGAGACATATGTATTTGATATAAATACTATATAATAAAAAAATGAAGGTTCCAAGTATGTGTATGAGAAACTGGCAGTTAAAACCAAAGAACAACAAAATAAAATTGTCTCCGTGGACTGCTTGCGAGTTTCAGAACATGTATTAAGTATGCAAATTCTGAATGTCCTTTGAGATGATAATGACGCGCCTTACGTTCCGTACAGAATTTGCCTCAGAAGACATGTACAATACATTAAATGAGGTCTTCAGCAGTATTTTTATTGATTCCTAAAGTATCTCTCAATTGTTTATTGTAACAAATTGACGGCAACTCGCAACTAATTTAAATTCAATTAAAGTGGCTTTTAACTTGGCACAACAAACCGGAACAGCAAAAAAAATAAATACCCACAAGGAACTTTAGCAATTTGTCCACAGAACCTTTAATTTTTTCAATTATTCAGGTATCCACTGATTTAGCACTGTTCCAAAATAAGATCCTGCCAGCAATTCAAAAACCTTGTGGCCCAAACAGTTCCAGCCATTGAAAATAATTAGAGCAAAAATTCGAGTTTACGCTGCTTAAAATTGCAATCGTTGAGAAGAATTAATCCTTTTGTCTCTCGTCCGTCCTAAGAAGGAGCAAGGAGAAGAGCTGAGCATTGGTCATTTGAGGTCTATTGTACAGCTAAATTAGTGGTTTAGGTTTTTGTATTGCTAAACCCAATGGCAAATTGAGTCTTGGACTAATTAAGTTCGGCACTAAGTTGGTTTTCCCATTTGTCAGTGGATAATTAATTATATTAATAAGATAAAATGTCGAAGTGATTTTTCTTCTAAGGAATCGCATACTTTAAATCATCCACGCATAGTTTTAAAAACACTCGAGCAAAGCTACAGCATATTTTTTTTTACCCAAAGCTCCTCATCTTCTTGGGCCAACGTCTGGCAGCCAAGCGTTCCTCATAAAGAATGGCGCCGGCGCTTGATGGAGGTTTGTTCAAGTCGTAAAGTAAATTTTTTAATTAGAGTCACGAGTAAAACAAACCAATTAGTAAAGCTGTCACAGCAATCCTTTTTTTCGCTCTTTGCGGGTCAACTGTCTTCCCGGCGGTATTGTATTTTTAATTTGTTGGCCTTGTTTTTGTCGAATTTTAAGTACGTTTCCTTCGCCGCAGCGTGTAAATTATTGAAAAAGTAAATGATTCAAAAAAGGTACTTCTGAGTTTTGCGTTTGTTTATTCCCGTTCTCTGCAGTGACCTGTCCGCCATTTTGTTGCAATTTCATGGTGCTGCACTTCTTAGAGCTGTCCATCAAGTGGCAAGAACAAAATAAGTTAGCCGCGACTACAAATCAAAAATTAAGTTTTAATTAAATAACGAATTTAACATAGCCACTTCCGGTTGCCAGCTCTTCTACCGACACGAATGCTATTTTGCAGTAAACTAACTTCCTGTCCGCCATCTTTTTTTTATTGTATGTTTTGGTTTGTGTTTATATTTATATTGCTACGTGTGCTCCGTGCTCTATAGCAAGCAGCCTCTAAAAGTTTGGAGGCATGTTGATACGCTGACAAATAAACAAAAAAGTGCATGAAAAGAGTTTTGTGCCAAGGGAGAAAAGTTTTGAACTTGCCACCCGGGTCATGGCTTGCGAAAACTAAGTTGTTGGGAGCTAACTGTGTTTGCCGATGTGGGTGGGGGGTGGGGCTGATGGAATGTTAACCACAGCCCAGAGCTTACCATTTGTTTTGGACGCAGACAAAAGTTTGCTTATGCTTACTGCATTTCGATGGGTTGTTGGCTGTTGGTTTTCGGATGTTATTTGTTTGCAACAATTTTTACCATATTGTGCATGCCTTTTCAGCTCTAGATGGCTGCTGCTGCTCCCACTTGCAATAAGTGGCCTAAGCTGGTAATTGGAACGTCAACTTATTAGCCGAATGCAGCAATTGCAGTTAATTTAGATCAAGTACAATAAGTAGATGGTTAAATTTAGGACACATAGGTGGGCGGAGAATGTGGTGCAACTGTAACTTGGAAGCTTTGCTGGTATTTTATGATAGCCGAGCTGATATAAGGGTATAGTCATCCTGGAGCATCCCCCCAGGATGGTTTAAAGAATGCCATAACTACCTCCAAACCCTGTCCGCCCGGAACAAAGTTGTGCCATCTTGGGTGCCTGGACACTCGGGAGTGGATGGTAACACGATCGCCGACGATCTAGCACGACAGGGTGCCGCTACCTTGACTACATCTCCTGCGCCGTTTTGTAGTATTGGTTGGTCCACACTGATAAACAAATGGGCTGCAGGAGAACGTAGGAGTTCTCCCTTCCGGGGCTTCGTCAAGCAAAAATGCTTGTCAAACCTCTGGATTCGCTCAAAACAAAAGGTCTTGGCAGAGCGGACCTTAAGCTCCTGGTAGCTTACCTATCTGTCACCACACTGTTAGATACCATCTACAGAAAATTGGCCTATTGGACTCTTCAGAGTGCGAACTTTGTCTAGAAGACGACGAAACCACCAGACAAATTCTCTGTGACTGCCCAGCGCTGGTACGGGACAGAGCCTGTCACATGGGAAAGGAACGGATTAGTACCTTCCATACTGCTTTTCATGCGGCAAGCGGAAATTCTTTTGCTTTAATTTAAGGGTATGGTACAAAAGACCTTTTGGTCGCAGTGCCCCACCTCTCTGTGTGGCACCCTTTTCCGGGGAAAAAAAAACTTTGAAGCTGTTCTAATCCAATCCTGCACGGGACACGGACACCCTTCTTTTACTTCTGATTAGCTTGTTCAGGTGCTTTCCAAATGTATTGCGACAAGAGATTCAAAGAAACTGCAATTGCAGAAATTTCGACCTTCCTTGTAAACAAATTCGTTCTGTTGCTCATTCTTGCGAATTAAGATTTCTTAAGAACAAAAAGTAATGTTTTCCCCACATGATAAACTCCAAAATACCATTATACTGCGTCCATGTATAAACTATATTTATGGCTCATTAGCCAATAAGAAAAGCAGCCACAAAAAGCTAATTAAAGTCAGAAATGAACTTAAGCCATTGCGTCGTCCTTGAGAGCAAAAAAGATAATCTTCTACACTTTTGTGCATTCTTCTTGGCTGAAACATTACTTATTAATAGAAAGCAATGTCGTTTATGGTCGGTCTGCATGCACCACCCCGAAGGCACTTCGAGGAGAGAAGTCAGCAATAGAAAAGTACTCGTTCAAGCAATTCAATTCGCTGTTGTAGTTACTTTCTGGAGGAGAGGGCCACTTGAGTCAAGTACAGGCAGCCAAAAGCAAGCAGAGCAGCTAGCAGAGGACGCATATAAATTGAAATGTATTGATTTATGGCAGCAACAGGGGCAACGGCAATAGAGCCAACTCTGTTCACGACTTCGACTTGGTAGAGGTGTGCGGTGGGTTTTTGCTTGCTCAGACTTGGCTTTCGCAAAACTTTGTCCTAGTGCGGTGGCATATACACGTACTATACATATAAAAAAAGCTAAGCCACATGTAGAAGAAATGGAACTCTCGGTGCCAGCTGGTCGGTTGTTCAAAGTTCACTGGAGTATAGACTGACCGAACGACCGACCGATGTTCAGATTATGGCCATTGATAAGTCATAAGCTAACAGAGAGTCAAGCAAAACTACTCCAAAATGCAACTAATAAGTGCGCTTTTATATATAGTGAACATCTATACAAGTTTTTCAAAGTTAATAAGTCACCATTGCATGGTCATCGATAAAGTACATAACGCCAAGAGAGAGCCGGAGACCCTAATTGGCAGTGCAAATGTTGCAGGAGCAATTTAAATAATCGCATGTAGTACAGTGCAAACACTAGTATGTGTCTAGTATATATCTGTTGTGATTATAATTGCATTGATTATAGTATATATGTAGGACTGACCATAACATGGAAATGCTTTTGAATTACTATGTGGCAGTTGGCATGTGACACTTGGCGTGTATACTACATATATGATATAATTCCATGCCACATTTTAATTACGTTGATAGTTTTAACATTAATTTTCTAGCATGTCTATTAGTTAATGTAGCGTGTTTTTGCAGCCGATTGACCCCGTGACCTGTTGCATGTCACACATACGCCCCCTTGCTCCATGCCGCAACGTGCCAGCAAGTTTGATTTATTTTGGAGTTGCTTATTTATGGGGACTTTGTTCCAAATCCCATTTGATTTAACTCCATATGTATTTACAAATTAACAAAATTGTTGGGCTTCTTTCTACATTGTAGATGGGGATAAGCATTTGCAACACGTAGCTTACCAAATTTGCAGTAATAAAAGCCATTAAGTGGCATGCCACAACAACAACAACAAGTGTACCTAGCATACAAATTTATTGTTCTGTTTGACCGAAAATAGCAGTGATAAAAATATATAAAAAAAAGTACATACATATTTAAGTGTGATAGCCAAATAAGCCCCGAACCGAACCCGAAAGGCATGCTCAATACACACACAATGATAAAATCGATAAGTATCGGTAATAAATTCCAAACCACGACAAAATGCAAATACATAAAACCAAATGCTGGCTAATCTCCATTAGAAAAATGTGTTAAGCTTAGAAAGGAAATAAGCTCCTGCTCCTCTAACGCTTTGTACACCGTTGTTCAGGCTTTTAGGCTCCTTTTCTGCTATTTACCTTTCAAATCCAAAGGATAGCCCATTTACCAAAAACATCAATTCTGCTATCAAATTGGGGCCGCTAACTTATGATAATTTTTATTTGTTCGTTATGATTAAACCCCCCAAATGTACAAAGATTGCTCTTTACATTTTTTTCTCTTTGTTCATTTTAGTGGCATTATGATTATGTATATGTATATATGTATTAAACCCCAATGTACAGAGATTGCTCCTTACATTTTTTTTTTATTGTTCCTTTCAATGGCATTATGATTATACGTATATCGCATAAATGCGCAACTCCCAGACTAATAACATTCAGGCACTCAGTTTTTGTTGTTTTCAGGTTACGTAGACTTGGTTCTATTATTATTATTTTTTTTTTTTTGTGTGGGCAATCTTAAAATGGAAGCCCATTTTACTAGTGAATGGTTTCATTGCAGTAAAAGCGACCCTTTTCGCTTTTATATTAAAATAAATATACAAAAAGGGGGGGCTCTACCTGAGTTATTAAACTTTTGTGTGTTTGCAAATTAAAGTAAAGTAAATTGATTTGCTGTTGAGAAATTTGAGGGCTTCCAAGGACAATGTGTATGCACTTTTTATATATTCTCGTTTTTTGAACAACTAGTGAGAGCCCGATAGACGTTGTCCTGCCCAAGCTTTTTGAATACTCTTAAGGTGTATAAACATCATAAGATTCTCTAGTTAGCTTATCTTAACAATCGTAATTTCATTGACTCTCTAAAAAGCCGTATGGACGAACTTAAGTATTCTATAAGAACTCGCATCTCTAATAAATTCATGCCCCACAGAAACTACATTTCAACCCCTTTGCGAGTACGCTTCTGTCTGCACTTAATGTCCAATACCCGGTGTTGAACAATTTTCGACTATGCTATATTCACGATATTCAGAAAAATGCGTATATATCACGAACCGATACACCCAATACACATCACAATAGGCTTAAAGCCTCCGTATTGATAATCTGTAACACACGCAAAAATCAGATTTGAAATTTATCGACGCGTTCATGAGAACACCCGCAACACGTAAAACGTAAGTTTCCTTTTATATATAAAGATGTATTATTCTTGAAATATTATATATTATATGAAACAAAATCTCTTAGTTTTGTAAAAAGCAGTCACTCTATTACAATTAACTGTGTTTGTAATTGGTGAGTTCCCTTGAAGCAGTTTTTAATGTCCTTGCATTACATTGTATATTAAATTGCTATCACACGTTTCATAATTTTCCACTGTTTTCCGTTTAAATTTATACGCACTTTTTTTTTTTTTGCTTCTTTTTTTTGTGAGCAACCTTAACGATAAAGCTGCAATGGCCTAAGGCTTAACTTTTGTTGTTGGCTTACTCCAAGAACCAGTTCCTTTAGCTGTTTCCGAAGTGGTATGAAAAAACACATGTTAACTTTTGGGCCAAGTTCACCCAAAAAGATGTCTGAAAAGTGAATGAAGTGCGTGTGAGTACTTGGCCGCTAGGCAAGTACATTTAACATAAGGTCGTTCCTTGGCATCTTGGAGAACATTTCAACAGGGGGCGTATTACATGACAAATTTTTACGAAAAAAACAAAATCAAAATTGAGACAGCTGAAAGCAGTTCACGACACATGACGGTTTAACCGGTACGCACAATTTGAGGCACATATATTATACAAAGGATATACAAGATTTGTGCAATAATGCAACAGGCAGAAGGACCTGTACCAAAATGCATATCGTAAACTCGAATAGTGATTGAATCATTTCCGTCTGTCGGTCCGTCCATCCGTTCGTATCAAAGCCTACGTTTTGGGAACTATGAAAGCTAGAGAAACGAATCTTTGCCAGTTGGTGCGCCTATTTCCTCTGAAGATGAACTTGGGTTACGTGCATGA
Organism: Chymomyza amoena; assembly: GCA_037043745.1. Taxonomy (NCBI): domain Eukaryota; kingdom Metazoa; phylum Arthropoda; class Insecta; order Diptera; family Drosophilidae; genus Chymomyza; species Chymomyza amoena. The sequence goes on from JBAMAX010001565.1 coordinate 52,455, forward strand.
AGAAAATCTGACACATGCAACGAAAGTTGTAGTCCAAAATGTACTAATTTTGCCTTCCCTTGCCTTTAAACCGCAACAATCTTTGCCTACTCATAATTGTGAATCACCAATTCTATTCATGTGGCCCAAATTACCAAACCATGTTTTCCGCCACACTCTTCAACATTTAAACTTCAAACTCACCCCAAACTTTCAGTTCTCATCAAAATCAGTAACAATTTACGAAACTTACAGGTTCGATATCGTGTTCCAATTGCAATCTTCTTAAAAGAACTATGCAGAAATATAATATTATTGAGAAAAGGATGCGCGGTATATGACACTATAGGGCACCTCCTCCACTGTATCACATTTTTATATTTGATGGCTTACAATTCACATTTAGTTTTTTTTTGCATTTTTACATTTTTTTTATTAGAGCTCAGTCTCAATAGGAGAATTGGTTGAGTTGATAATTAATTCCATTGCTTATAATTATTTAGTTCGGACGCCGAAGGTTTTGTATACGAAATTAAGGGAATTCTAATTAATATTTAAATATGCTGTTAATGGAATTTAAAAATGTCAAAAAGATACGGAAAAAGCGTATAAACTATTTAACTGAATTTGGATTTTGAACCCGAAATTCCAATCGGCGCGTTGTCGGCGGAGCTCGCAGTGCTGCTGGTCTCTGTCTCTATTGTGGCTTTCTGTGTCGGATGTTCTTTACGAGTCTTACGTATGTAGGTCTTATAATAAAAATCAAAGAACATGGAAAACATGAAAATATTTTGTATAAATCCGATGAATGCAATAAATGTGGGGAAGTTGCACGGATTGCGTAAGATCACCAGTAGAAAGTGCAATACTAGGTAACCGAATTGTGCAAGTTGTAGTTGCGTAATGTGGCGCTTCCACCAGAGCGTCTGCTCCACAGCGCCCAACGACGAAGCGAAGTAGTAGCTGTACATGACGGCGTGCACCAACAAGTTGATCACCCCCAACAGGGAGCAGTGTGAGCCGCCTAGGAAGGTCATGAAGATTGAAACGCCAAAGATCATTCCGCCGTGGTGATAAACGTGCAGAAAGCTTACTTGTGAATTCTTTTTACGCAGCACAATAAATACCTAAGAAAAAGAGCTTATGAGGATTTGACGCTAAGTTTTTGGTAAGCCTGTTTTACTGACCGTATCGAGCAAATCCAAATATTTGAGCATATAGTAGCCGTAGGAAGCATAAAGTAGTCGCTGCATCCAAGGCTCTGTGTTTGTATGATCCACGGGTTGACACAAGATGCTGAATTCAGGTCTTAAGTAACTGTACGCCAAGCCATAGAAAAACAGCAGCGAGTTGGCCAAGACCTGAACTACATTGTACACTTGCATTGTGAACTTGAGCTCAAATGGAGGGCGCTTCTCCATCCATTTGGGGCCGTAGTGTAGGACAAATAGAAGGTAGACACCAATTATGGCCAGCGGACTCCATAAATTGCCAACTAGTGGCCAATGGGAAACTCTTGGGTCCTTGTGGCGAACATACAGATCATGCACTAGGTAAATCAAATGAGCTACAATATTAGATGCCATCGCGAATCTTTGTCCCAACTACAGGACGACTGCACAGTTCTCAGGTCTTAAACGAGAATTCCGCGACGTTCTTTACTTCACGCTAGGTTTTTGTGTTCTAAACCCGACTTGCGTCGTTGCCCGGCGTTCAAGTGCACGGCCGTAGCGCACCTGCGAGGTGCTTTGGGTATGTTAATGACCGTTTAATGAGTAGCCGCGTTCTTGTCCCCATTGAACTATGCAAAGTTACGCCAGCGATTATATGTATGGTAAAAGCAGCGGCATTAATATGCGCTCTTCTTGACTATTTTGTAAACCGGAATTATAGAGAATACCAGCAGATGAAGAGACGGAAAATTTTGCTAAGAGACGGGCATTATCACTTTTTACAAGAAGCTGGTTGGATTTAGGATATATCTGTTCGATATCTTATGCTTTTTATACCTAATTTTAAACGACATAACAGAAGATTATAATTTTTAAGTGGCTAGTAGTGCTGGAAGTAACATCGATGTTATATCGATGTATCGATATTTTCCCGATCATCGATATTTTTATTTCGATTATCGAAAAATACCTCTGTATTCCTGCAACATCCACAGAAAGCGAGCGCATGTTTAGTAAGGTTGGCATTCTAGAGAGCGACAAGCGGAGTTCGCTTAAATCAA
>JBAMAX010001566.1:0-13546 GCA_037043745.1 Chymomyza amoena
AATACGTTGACATGATTTTATGTTTTGCGTGTTACGGATGTTCTCAAGAACACGTCGATGAATTTCAAATCGTGTTTTCGAGGTTTTCAATACGGAAGTTTTAAGTCTATTGCGATGTGTATGTGTGTGTTGGTTCGTGATATACGCATTTTTGTGAATATTGGGAATATAGCATAGTACAAAATTGTTCAACTTCGGGTGTTGGACGTTAAGTGCAGACAGAAGCGTAGTCGCAAAGGTTTTGAAATGTAGTTTCTGTTGGGCATAAATTTATTAGAGTTGCGAGCTCTCTTAAGAATGCTTAAGTTCGTCCATACGGCTTTTTAGAGAGTCATGAAAGTCAACTAATCCAAAAATCTTATGATTGTTTAGATAAGCTAATAAGAAAATATTACGATGTTTATACACTTTAAGACTATTCAAAAAGTTTGGGCAGGACAACGTAAAATATATAAGTCCCTGACTGACCCCTGGGAGGGGTATGGGTATCTCTATTAATAACTGCTCGAACAGAACAGGGACCTACAGTTTATAGCCGAATCCAAACGGAGGTATCTTTAATTAATAGGGATTTTCTTCTGCAAATAGCGTCTTTGAGCTAGCGATGCCGGTGCTACTGCAGTGACTCAAAATACCGATTTTAGTTTTAGAGGCGAGTACGTTACCGCTTCGCACACCGACTGGCACACAGTTTAAAGATTATGAGACTCTGGCTGGAACAAAACATTTTTTGTTATAATTCATAGGCTCACAAAAAAAAGTGGTGTCAACTTTAATGTCGCCCCTTATGGACTTTGGGCAGCTGAATCCGAAGTTCAAAAAACCCCGATCCAATGGTTTTTAGATAATATCCAAATTATCTAGTTTTATGGGAATTTGGTGGTTAGTCATAACCCAAGTGTGAAGGTGTTTTTTGGACTTGGGATCCGGCTGCTTAAAATCCATAAGGGATGTCTCTGTCATCTGTTAAGTATACACCACTTTTTTTTTGCATAACCTTTTGGATTGCTATTTATTATTTCTTGGCTTATTTTTCTATATACACACAAAAACCGATATTTACAAAAATGCGTGTATCTCACGAACCAATACAGCCAATACACATCTTAATAGGCTTAAAACCTCGGTATTGACAACTTCTAACACACGCAAAAATCAGATTTGAAATTCTTCAACGCGTTCATGAAAACACCCGTAACACGTAAAATATTAACATTAGTTAATCTGACACAATGCCACACAAAAAAACAAATTTTAAAATCGAAAAATTAAAAAAAATGTTAGGGGTGACAACTCCCTCCTTACAAACTACATAAAAATTTTTGTGCTATAAACCTTCTACACCATAACAAACAAAAATAAAAAAAAATTTGGCATATTCGTCCAGCCATTTCAGAGTTATGCGATCATAAACGTACAGCATTTCATTTTATATACATATATATGCATTTTAATATATGTATATAGATTACACCATTTAATGAAAATAATAAAAATATCGCTTATTGAGTAATATCACAATACAAAATAAATATATCGGCGAAAATAAGTGAAGAGGGCCACTTTTTTGGCGACGATTTTGATGATTTTTACACAGATGCTAGCCAATAGTAACCACACGCAATTTTATTGCAATGTTCCGATTATTTATCGAGTTATCGATAACTGAATATCGGGTTTTTCATTTTTAGACTATTTTTTGATAAGCCTTATCTTCTAAACGCATAAAGATAATTGATGCGAGTTTTTTTTTTCCATGATAGATAAAATATTAATTTTTAAAAAATAAACATCATAAAATCAATTTATTGGAAATATTATAAAAATTTACTATAACTTTTAACATCTATTGACAAAAAAAAATATTTTTCATACATTTTTAAAAAAAACTTTCAAAAATCTACGATTAATTATTTTTAACACTCTTGCACCAAATCAATTTAATTTATATTCACTCTATATATCATTAAAAAAATTATCATATTTAAGGAACACGCTTAAAAAAAATAAGAATATTTTATTTTTTTTTAAGAAAATGTGTTGGTTACAAAAAAAATTAAATATTTTTTTTTTAACAGCCCTAGCGCTCACTTAGATTAAACAAAAATTTGGCTCCAAAATATTCAGTAGTTTGGTTGTCTAAAATTAAGCCGCAACGCGTTAAATTTAAAAACTGAAATTTGTTTTTTTATTTTTTTTTCCATTCCTCATCGAATTGCATCATTACTTTTCAAAAATTGTTGGAAGCAGTTTCCAGTACCTTATCCAGCTAGAGCCTTTAATGTATAAAATTTCAATTTTTAAATAAACTAAAATATTTTTTTATCTTTATATATATAATTCTTCTGTGAGTGTATGTCATTGAACTTCTCTTAAACGACTGGACCGATTTTGATGAAATTTTTTGTCTGTCTTCAAGGGGATCTGAGAATGGTTTAGATTCACAATTTTGTCCGCTAATTGCGACGAAACTACTAAAAAGGACAATTTGATTTTCCAATACAACATTTTTTTTTGTTAATTTAGGTTGGCATTGTGTACATTGTCAGATTAACTAATATTTTTTAGTAAATTGTTTTTGTCTGAAGGAAACACAAAAATTATAAACGTTATAAATTTTATTTTATTGAGGCACACAAAATTTCATGAGAATCGGTGCAGCCGTTTCGGAGGAGTATGGTAACTAACATTGTGAAACTAGAATTTTATATATAAGAAGAAACTTAGGTTTTACGTATTATGGGTGTTCTCATGAACGAGTTGATGAATCTGATTTTTGCGTGTGTTAGAGGTCAATGCGGAAGTTTTAAGCCTATTGCGATGAGTTTTGTGTGAATTGGTTCGTGGGATTGTGAATATTGGTTTTTGTGTGAACATATTCCTCGAAACGGCTAGACCGATTCTCATGAAATTTTGTGTGCTTATTGGGCAGGTCTGAGAATCGGCCAACATCTATTTTTCATACCCCTAAGAGATAAGGGTTGCCACTTCTAACATTTTTTTTAATTTATCGACTATACCTTCATGTTGTGTTCACGGGCGCGAAGTTAGCCGCGAAGCCTTCCATACTCCTGTTTCGCGGCTTTCGCGGACGGCGCGTTACGCAATATTTTTCAATCTGTGGTTTGTCTTGACTGAACGTGAAAAAATAAAAAAAAAGACATCCTGTCGCCATTATAGGTTAACATTATTAGTGCACGAAAACATTAATATCAGTACTGCTTACAATGCCATGCAAACATGGTTAAAATGTAAAGATGGCGAGTGGTTGAAAATTTTATGATGAAATTAATCCACTCATCGATCAATCGGACGATGTTTTCCAATCGGAAAGATTCCAGATCTAGACGAGCGAGCGAAGCGAGCGTGCGAAGCGCAGCGGAGGCCGGCTTGTTTATTTATAAATTACAATTTAATTCTAAAATATAAAGTATGTTGCCATAACAACAAGGGCTTCAGGCTACTAAAGTTTTTATTTTATTTACTTTTTATAAAGTGTTTATAAATTATGAAATCTGTTTTCAATGGAACTTTTTCATTTATTCATATATTTTTATTATTATTATTTACAAAATTTGCTTTTTGTTAAAAAACACATTGTAAATAAAATATGAAAAAAAAAAAATTGTTTTTGAATTTTTTTTTTACACAAAAGTAGGTTTAAGTGGATACTTGCCATTATACTTATAATAATTGTTTTCTTAATTTACTTTGTCTGATAAACACAGATTGTAAATTAAATATGAAAAACCAATTTGAGTATAAACTCAAATTTTAATTTTATTTATTTTTTATAAAATGTTTCAAATTATTAGGTCTGTATTTGAAAATTTATTATTTTTTTTTTAGTTTTTTGAAAAGTTACGGATGTCATTTTTCCTATATTTCCGGCTGAATTCGCAGAAATCAGAATAAATAAGAATAATTCGTTAATTAAACCGACAGGTTGGTTCAAAGAGGATACAGGAGAGCAAAGGACTAACTAACTAAGGCATTGGGCAACGGGCCTAAGGTAAGAAACACAATGTTTATCTTTTCCCAAGCAGATTTTCCCAATTTTAAGCTATACTGCAAAATATTTGTATATATCATCTAACTAATATGATCAGAAAAATGTATTTTAAAATAGGTTAAGCAAGCAGAATGAACGTTTCATATCCTTCTAAAATTTTTACCCGGGTACTCGGGAAAAACTTTTAACATCGTCTTCATACTTAAGGGATTTTGATGCGAAAAAAAAATATAGCATGTATCCTGTATATCTATATATATGCAGGACTGGTTCGAAGGGACTGACTATCCTGTCAAAATCCTGGGCTCTAACTGGTTAGAGCTGATCTAACTGATCAGTGGAACTTTTGACCTTTTTCATATCTCCATTGTTCCATTGCCATTACAGCACCATTCGGTGCCCTCACATATAGATCCAAAAGTTTTCCATCTTTATTTATTGCAATTTAACCCCAAAATATCCCAGAAAAGCTTTCTAGCTCTATTCCTGTACCAGTTCATCTTGATTCTCTCACGTGGGTTATTTTCTTTTCGTAACTACTTGTTAACTACAGCAAGAGTTAAATCTGTTCCTTTTTTATCCCATAATAGTTTCCTGCCGCCTGACTTTGAGAACCTTTTTTTGTACGAAAAACTGGTCAGTCAAAATTCTGAAAATATTTTCTGCAGCTGCCAAATTGAGACATGTTAGTTTCGTTGTCACTTCTTGCTTTGAAGTTTATTTCTAGACAATCCAGATTTTAATCCATAATACGGATGCGCGATACCAATCCGATATTTAAAATAGCGAAAAATAGATGTCGATGCTAAATATTCGATACCGATATGTCGATTCTCGATTAATCGTCGATTCGATACCAATTTGGTTAGTATTATTATTTTTTATTATTTTCCAAAAAGTCCCTTTAAAGTCGTCTATTCGATATTCTTGACTCCATTTCCAAAAATATAATAAAAGAGTGAACACTGTAATGAAAATGAACCACTGCGTGTAAAAACAAGAAACTTTTATCATTCTTAGTTTCATTTTAATTTATTATGAACATTAGAAAATTATGGTTTCTTTTTGACGACTCCATTTGGTTCAATTCCTCTTTACAAAAACGTCAAAAAGTCAATACCGTTGATCTCGATTTCTTTTAAGGAGGAATCGAATCTGATCAGTATCGTTTTTTTTTTTTTTGGAATACTCAATACTTCGATTCGATTTTTTTGTTCGGTATTGAGCATCCCTAAACCATAAACAAGTAGTATACTGTACACTCTTGGGATCTATTTAAAGATATTAATCCTTTGTCGTGACTTTTTTTCTATTTTTAAAACGATTTGTTTTTTTTCCAGTGTATATATGTATAAAACATATAGAGAATTGCCCGTTTTCATATGTATAGCTTGTAATAAAGTTGCGCATACGCACTGTGGCAACAAATTGAGCACATGCATACATATATAAATGCAAGCTTCAACTCATCCACACACACACTCTTACTCAGGAAGAACTATTTCCACTTTAATTTGAAACCATATATGGCTAACGCGAGAATCGTTAGTGGGTTGCCGGGGTTGCCAGGGTTGCCGGGGGGTCTGCGGTTTGTGTGCAACAGTTGACGTTTATGGTCGACATGTCGCAACGCGGCTTTTATATTTTTACATAATTTTAAACTGATATGAGCTGAGAGGCCAGCTTGGAGTCAGCGCTGAAGTAGCAACTGTTGCCGCGCCACGGTGCGTATGAGTAATAACAATGCTCATGATTGTCAACGAGCATAAAAGGCGCGGTACTGACTTGCGGGGGGGCGTGGCAAGCAGTCACATTCATTGGGTTTCACTGTGGTTTCAATTTGCTGCCAGCTGCGTGTTGGTTGCGGCAATGTTTTAGCTTGAAATTCATGCGTGACAAAATTGAAATATAAATCTTGTTGTTAGAACGTATTGTTATAAATTTATTTCTATAATAGCTAGCAACACAAATCGCAACGTAATAATAAAAGGAAAAATTTGTGAGGTTCTTGAAGTCAGGAAAAAAAATTAGCGCGCCCATATCTAGCAGAAATCTAGCAAATGGGCATGACATATTTGATTTTCACGCATTTTAAAGTAAAATAAAATGAAATAAATAAAAAAAAAAATAAATAAATATTAAGTTTAAAAAATTATATAAAATATAAAAAATTAAATAACATAAAATAATGTAATGAAATGAAATAAAATAATAAATGAATAAAATAACATGAAAAAAAAAATTAAATAAATAATTAAATAAAATAAAATAAAGTAAACAAATTAAATAAAATATAATAAAAATAAATAAAATAAAATTAGGTAAAATGATAAAAAAGTTAAATACATGAAACATGAAATAAAATAAAATCAAGTTAAAAAGTGAATTAAAATGCAAATAACAAAAAAATAGCATGAAATAAAATAAAGTAAAGGAATTAAATAAAATAAAAATTTAATAAAATAACGCAAAATAAAATTTTAAAAAATTAATAAATAATTAAATAAAATGTAGTAAACAAAGTAAACAAATTTAATTTAATAAAATAAAATAAATTGAATTAAGTTAAAATAAAATTGAAAAAAAGTAATAAAATAAAATTAAGTAAAATGATATGAAATAAAATTAGGTAAAAGTGAAATAAAAGCAAATAACAAAAAAATAAAAATATAATACAAAAAAATATAAAAATTTTATAATATAAAACAAATATGAAAATAAAATAAATCAAAATAAATAAAAATTAAACAACCCAAAATAAAATGAAATAATATAAGAAATAAATAAAATAAAGTAATATGAAATGATATGAAATAAATGATATGAAATGGAATTATTTGATATGAAATGATATGAAATGATATGATATGAAATGATATGAAATGATATGAAATGATATGAAATGATATGAAATGATATGAAATGATATGAAATGATATGAAATGAAATGATATGAAATGATATGAAATGATATGAAATGATATGAAATGATATGAAATGATATGAAATGATATGAAATGATATGAAATGATATGAAATGATATGAAATGATATGAAATGATATGAAATGATATGAAATGATATGAAATGAAATGATATGAAATGATATGAAATGATATGAAATGATATGAAATGATATGAAATGATATGAAATGATATGAAATGATATGAAATGATATGAAATGATATGAAATGATATGAAATGATATGAAATGATATGAAATGATATGAAATGAAATGATATGAAATGATATGAAATGATATGAAATGATATGAAATGATATGAAATGATATGAAATGATATGAAATGATATGAAATGATATGAAATGATATGAAATGATATGAAATGATATGAAATGATATGAAATGATATAAAATGATATAAAATGATATGAAATGAAATGAATGATATAAAATAAAATATTGTAGCATGATATAAAAAAGAACAAATTAAAAGAAAATAAAATAAATATAAAATTACGTTAAATAAAATAAAATTAAAAAACGAAAAAAATAACTAATATAAAATAAAATAAAACTAAGACACAATGAAATAAATTAACATGAAATAGAATTAAATAAATAAATAATTTAATAAAATAAAGTAAGCAAATAAAATGGCGCCCTTTGCTCCAATAAAAGATAAAGGAAATTATAAATAAATTTAAGTAAAATGATAAAATAAAAAATTAATAAATAGCATGAAACAAAATAAAATGAACTAAAAAAAATATTAAAAAAATAAAATAAATACAACAAAATAAAAAAAATAAAACGGAATAAAATAATTTAAATTAGTATAAAACATTAAGAAAATAAATTTTTTTTAATAAATGCTTATAACTAAACATCTATTCATATATTTTCATTAAACAATGGAACAACATTGTCTTATCTGTTTTGTGTGGATCTCAGCGTATCAGCAGAATTAAAACATTCATTGAAACTTGTTCCGATCTAAAATCGTTTCGGAATGCTGCCTATAGTGCTTTAAAAAACAACATCTTCCATAAACAAATAATTTCTTAATGTAAAAACGTAAAATATCTCAACATTTTATGGTTCTCATACTGAATACCTTAGAGATCGCAGTTCCACGTTTAGATCTTCTTAAAATATAAATTATTACTGAAAAAAAATTGTTGTAGACTACGAACAATAAATAACATAAGCTTGGGGGTTTCACAGCGTCCATGTGCCCGCCCAGCTGTTTAACACATTTCAGCGTAACATTTTTCATTTCCACACACATTTTAAGTGACTTCCATAACCATTTCCAACTTCTCAAAATTTTTCATTTTAAATTTATATTTTTCATACACACAATTTAAACGCAACGCTTTAAAAACATTTAACATCAAAACAAATACGTGTTAAAATGGCAAGTAACGGGCCGGTAATAACAAATACAACAACAACAGCATGGATTACAACAATAAAAACACTTACAAAAAAACGCTTACCTTGCTCGCAAAATTTTTATGCATTTTAACCCTTTCTTGTTTCATTTTGTTGTATTGGTTGTTGTTGCTGTTACTCATATTGTGTGGAGTCGCTCTTTTGTGGCACATTATGAAAATGTTCAAAACCAGAAAATTGGATTTTTCATCTTGAATGTTAGTGGCTAAGCAGAGAGGAGAGTGGAGAGAGAGAGAAAGATGAGAACAAAAAGCGCGCACGCACGCACACCAAGACAATGGCAATAATCGTAAAGCCAATAATAAAAAATAATAAGCATTAAGCAGCACAATAACAACAACAACAACAATGAAAGCAACAGCATTAGCTGCAACAACAACAAATAAAAAAAGGTACAAAAAACAATACAATAAATACAAAATGGTGTTTGCTTATAAGAGTATTAGCGCCCTTCTGTTAGTGAAACTGTTAATGTTTGTAATTTTTTTTGTAGCATACTTTTCGGCTAACGTTATTAATTCGATAACATTTTTCGTTTATGTTATTTTACAGCATTTGTCGGATTGATGTTGTATGCTGCTGTTATAAGCTCTGTTTTTGATTTGACTTGCACTGAAATTAAATTTATGAATAAATGAATTAAAAAAATAAAGTTTTTTATTTTTAACAAGCAAATTTAGTTTACACATGTCAGAATAAGAAAAACTTTTAATAAATCCACTTTAGCAGCATTTTTTTAAACTCAATCACAAACGAAATTTGCATTAAACGAATTTTTTACAAGAGTCAATTTTATTGCGAGTCATTATTGTTCAGTGAATTTGCAGCAAAAAACTAGCCTTTGTCTTCAATTATAATTATTTATAAAATATAAAGTTAAAAAGGAAGCAGGTTAAAAAATGTATGGGTTGACAGCTTGGAATTTTCATTATCTATAAAAATAAACAAAGTGAGAAATTTAGCATTAAAAACGGTCTTTTATAAAGCAATGCAGTAATAGATAAAACCCATAAAAATCTACCACTGATAATACAAAAAATTTGTTCTTGCATAGGATCGGAAGAAGTTTATTGTCAGTAAAGGCAGATTGAAATCTGAATAGAGCCCAGTGCTCATCTGTTATCCATGCTATCACGGAACACTGGCTGGTGGGAAACAATTTGAATGCTCCCCACCATGACTTCTCTATAAGCTATGGAGGATGAGGAGGAGCTGGAGACGGTGGAACACTTTTTCTGCAGGGCAGTAAAAGATGTAGGTTGCTAAAGTTACACTTTCTTGACGATTTATCTCAGCTCTCTGAACAGAGTCCAAAATGCCTTTTAAGGTTTATTCAGGCAGCCGGATGGCTCCTTTAACTATTATAGCTCTCTGAAGAGAGTCCAAAATGCCTTTTGATTTTTAAGTTTGACATGCCGTATACTCCACTAGGAGAGAAGGATGACAAACAAATAATTCGCTGTTAGACCCCTTGGGGGAGAGGCATAGGGGATCTCTATTAATAACTGTTCGAACAGAACAGGGACCTACAGTTTATAGCCGAATCCGAACGGCGGTGTCTTTAATTAAAAGAGACTTTCATGACAAATAGCGTCTTTAAGCTAGCGATGCCAGTGCTAGGCAACTGCACCAGTGCTACTGCGAGCTTCGGTTTTAGAGGCGAGTACGCTCCCACTTACGCCACCGACGGCCACGACGGACGACAATAGTATTTTTTTTTTCCCCCGTAAGGGTTCCTCACAAAGAGGTGAAGCAATGCGACCAAAACATCTTTTATACTATACCCATAAATTACGGCAAAAGACTTTCCGCTTTCCGCATGAATAGCAGTAGATCTCTTTTTGGTATTGACCTACGATGGAAGGGACTAATCCGTTCCTTTCCCATGTGACAAGCTCTGTCCCATCCCATGTTTCATCGTCTTCGAGACAGAGTCTACACTCTGAAGAGTCCGAGATCTTTTGTCTTGATCATATCCAGAGATTTGACAAGCGCTTCTGCCTTACGCAGCCCCGGTAAGTAGATCCAGTATCTCCTATGTTCTCCTGCAACCCATTTGTTTATCATGGTCTTGATTGTGGACCAACCGATACCACAGAATGGCGCAGGAGATGTCGTCAGGGTGGAGGCACCTGTCGTGCTAGATCGTCAGCGATCGTGTTACCATCTACTCCTGAGTGTCCAGGTACCCAAAATAACGCGACTTCGTTTCAGGAGGACAGGGTTTCGAGGTAGTTATGGCATTATTTAACCATCCTAAAGGAGATGCTCCAAGATGATACTGCTCTAATAGCATGAATGAACACAGATGTTTTCTCCCCTAGTTCCCTTGTAAAAGATACTAAGGGCGCAGATCTCTATGACATGAATCTCTGCTTGAAAGAGGCAGGGCCAGATGCCCACTGCAGTAGAGTTTCTGGTGTTGGATCCAACGACTCCAACACCTACACCCTGCACAGTTTTGGACCCATCCGTGAACCATTGTTGCCATCGGGGGTTTCCACAGGGGCTGTCATCAGACCAAGTCTACCAACTTGGCAGAAGAGATTTAAATTTCTTGTTATGAAATAATTCCGTGATCATAAGATACGATGCATAGCAGGTATGCATAGCCCCCGAGAGAGATATGCATACTAATAGTAGTAGAAAGTTTGATATTTTTTTAACGAAGGAAAAAAATAAAAGTCAAAACTCAAGCACAAATTCAAAATCAAATAATTTCGCCTCAACGAGCTCTCTATTTATAGAACTAATATTCCATTTTGCCTTTTAATTTTACAAAGACTTCATAAATTTTTCTCCAGCCAAAGTCTGACATTCTTAAACATTTTCATTTCAATCATCTCAAAACATTACAAGAAACCATTTTTAATTCAAGTGCCTTTCAAAATAATAACACAACTCTTATACATATATCTCTATACATAAACAGCTACAAATAACTACTTTGTGGCATTTGTTGTAGTTGTTGTTGCACTGGCATATCAACATTGCGGATCTTAGGATATTTTGTCTGGTATACCACTAAGGAGTCCTTAATAAGCGTTCAACCATTTTGTTGTTACATACACGAATTCGACTAATCCAAACACACACACAGAAACACACACATTGTGTGTATTGGTCAACACAGCATGCTTCAACACGCATACACAAACAAGCACTCGCACAGCTACAAACGTAGACACAAACATAAACACAGACACAAACATATACACTTACACATACTTAGATGTAGAGATAAAATTGCGCTTTGCTTTTGTATGAGAAAAGCGCGCCAGACCAAAATGCAATTGCTGCGTTGTTGTTGCTGTAGTTGTTGCTCAGATTGTTGTTGTTGCAGTGGATCCAAAATGGTGACGCACATTAGCCCAGTACTAGAGATGGAAACGCCAAAGTTGCAGAAACGAGTTCCAACACGGCAACATTTAATGTGCTCAAACGCTAAAGTTCAACTTGGTTTAATTTTGTTATCTGTATTATTTTTGCCTTTTTTTAATACTCTAAGCTGGAGGAGTATGGCAAGTTGTAGATGAAGTTTGTAGCCATCGTATGCTTTATAAGTAAGACTTTCTCAGATGTCCTGCGTCTTTTGGCTACGGCCTCTTAGAATGTCCATCTCTCTTGCCTCTCGATGTTTATTTCGGTTTTGCCACCAAACCAAATGTGCCAGAATTCTTCAAAATTGTGTTTCTTTTTAAGACTATAAACACAAAAAAAGTGTTTACAAGTGCCGAATTCTGATAAACCAGAATTATATTATTCAACTGGAAGACAATTTTAAAGTACTCTATGACAGTAATCTGCTAAGAATCCACTGCAATTATGACTAAACTGTTGCTACGACAAGTGCTCTGAGATCATTAAAAAATATATGAGAGCAGAATATATGCTAGCCACATATGCGGACGACTTGGCTGTTTTCTGAGAGGGGATACAGGAATACATCCATCTGCTTGAAAGCTGGGCACACAGGAAGAATATTGATTTAAGTCCTTCTTAATGCCAAGCAGTACTCTTCATTCTAAAAATAAAAAAGTCAGCTTGTGTTTGGTTACACAATAACCCACTTCCCTACAAAATGTGGTCAATTATCTTGTGGTTATCCTGGATGGATGGCTGACATTTATCGACAAAACCGTAAAGGGCTATCGTCCAAATTGGTCAAAATATTTGGTTTATAAATCCTTGAAGTTCTCGTAGAAAAAGGACGTTACACAAAGTTATAAAGCCACCAACTCGGAGGTACTCCATCCAGATCTGGGGTACGGCGGCTCACTCGTATCAATGGATACGTCATACGTAATTGATAACAAGGCTTTGTGTATTATTACTAATTGTGATTGCTACGAAAGAAATTCTAACTTAAAAATTAATATGATTCCAATTTGGAACCCTTTGATCTCCTAATAAATAAATATACTAGTCGCTACTATGATGGACACCACAATAGGCAAAAGGTCTTCCTTTGAGAATCCAATAAAAAGGCTGAAAATCTGATTCAAAAAAAAATATGATCTTGGTCTCCGCCTTAATATTCCTGGTAATGTTGACCAGTTCTTGGGGCGCCTTTTATGATATCTCCATTTAATCAGGCTGGATTATGGAACGCCATAATCCTTTCTGAACGGCCTAATTTAAAAACTAGGATTTAGTATTTTTATTCTCAAAAAAACATATGTCTAGTTTTTACCACCTTGATCAAAAAGCTCCTGGAATTTATTCAGAAAAATCAAAACACATACATTATTATTAATCAAAATTGGTATTGTTCCCTATAAAATATTCTCCATCGACTGCTACGCCCTTATTCCAGCGCTTGATCCAATGCTCATTCATTCGATTTGTCCATGACCCCATTTCTGGTGCTGTAACGAGTTCCGCGAAGTGATTTTTTTAGACTTCAGAATAGTAAACGATCGCAGTTAGCAAAATCAGGTGAATGTAGTGGTTTGCAGCGACACGTCTGAGGTAGTAAGTCGTTGTTTTAATAAAACGAAAATTTCTCCCAAAAAAAACTTTCAACACCATATTCCTCACTTGAAGTGATAATTTCGAGCTTCGTCAGTTCTTTTATGTATCGCGACAACGCTGCTTAATAGAAGTTGTCAGAA
>JBAMAX010001567.1:0-139663 GCA_037043745.1 Chymomyza amoena
TTCACGTATTTTTCTGACAACTTCTATTAAGCAGCGTCGTCGCGATACATAAAAGAACTAACGAAGCTCAAAATTATCACTTCAAGTAAGGAATATGGTGTTGAAAGTTTTTTTTCGTTTTATTAAAACAACGACTTACTACCTCAGACGTGTCGCTGCAAACCACTAAATTCACCTGATTTTGCTAACTGCGATCGTTTACTATTCTGAAGACTCAAAAAATCGCTTCGCGGAACTCGTTACAGCACCAGAAATGGGGTCTTGGACAAATCGAATGAATGTAAATTGGATTAAGCGCTGGAATAAGTGCGTAGCAGTCGATGGAGAATATTTTATAGGGAACAACACCAATTTTGATTAATAATAATGTATGTGTTTGGATTTTTCTAAATGAATTCCGGGAGCTTTTTGATCAAGGTGGTATATTACTAGACATATGTGTTTTTTTTTTGAGAATCAAAATGCAAAATACTTAATTTTTTTTAAATTCGGCCGTTCAGAAAGGATTATGGAGTTCGCTAATCTAGGCTGATTAAATGGTGATATCATAAAAGGCGCCCCAAGAACTGGTCAACATTACCAGGAATATTTAGGCGGAGACTAAGATCATATTTTTTTTTTTTTGAATCAGATTTTTAGCCTTTTTATTGGATTCTCAAAAGAAGACCTTTTGCCTATTGTGGTGTCCATCACAGTAGCGATGAGTATATTTATTAATTAGGAGATCAACGGGTTCCAGATTGGAATCATATTAATTTTTAAGTTAGAATTTCTTTCGTAGCAATCACAATTAGTAATAATACACAAAGCCTTGTTATCAATTACGTATGACGTATCCATTGATTCGAGTGAGCCGCCGTACCCCAGATCTGGATGGAGTACCTCCGAGCTGGTGGCTTTATAACTTTGTATAACGTCCTTTTTCTACGAGAACTTCAAGGATTTATAAACCAAATATTTTGACCAATTTGGACGATAGCCCTTTACGGTTTTGTCGATAAATGTCAGCCATCCATCCAGGATAACACCAAGATAATTGACCACATTTTGTAGGGAAGTGGGTAATTGTGTAACCAAACAGCAGCTGACTTTTTTATTTTTAGAATGAAGAGTACTGCTTGGCATTAAGAAGGACTTAAATCAATATTCCACACCCAGCTTTCAATCAGATGGATGTATTCCTGTATCCCCTCTCAGAAAACAGCCAAGTCGTCCGCATATGTGGCTAGCAGCATTTTTCTGCTCTCATATACTCTGATTTTTTTAAATGATCTAAGAGCACTTGTCGTAGCAACAGTTTAGTCATAATTGTAATTGATTCTTAGAGTACTTGAAGACTGTCTCCCAGTTGAATAATATAATTCTGGTTTAGCAGAATTCAGCACATGTAAACATTTTTCGTGTTTAAAAGAATCACAATTTTGAAGAATTCTGGCACATTTGGTGTGTCGGGAAAACCGAAATAAACATCGAGAGGCAAGAGAGACGGACATTCTAAGAGGCCGTAGCCAAAAGACGCAGGACATCTGAGAAAGTCTTTCTTATAAAGCATACGATGGTTACAAACTTCATCTACAACTTGCCATACTCCTCCAGCTTAGAGTATTAAAAAAAGGCAAAAATAATACAGATAACAAAATTAAACCAAGTTGAACTTTAGCGTTTGAGCACATTAAATGTTGCCGTGTTGGAACTCGTTTCTGCAACTTTGGCGTTTCCATCTCTAGTACTGGGCTAATGTGCGTCACCATTTTGGATCCACTGCAACAACAACAATCTGAGCAACAACTACAGCAACAACAACAACAACAACGCACCAATTGCATTTTGGTCTGGCGCGCTTTTCTCATACAAAAGCAAAGCGCAATTTTATCTCTACATCTAAGTATGTGTAAGTGTATATGTTTGTGTCTGTGTTTATGTTTGTGTCTACGTTTGTAGCTGTGTGAGTGCTTGTTTGTGTATGCGTGTTGAAGCATGCTGTGTTGACCAATACACACAATGTGTGTGTTTCTGTGTGTGTGTGTTTGGATTAGTCGAATTCGTGTATGTAACAACAAAATGGTTGAACGCTTATTAAGGACTCCTTAGTGGTATACCAGACAAAATATCCTAAGATCCGCAATGTTGATATGCCAGTGCAACAACAACTACAACAAATGCCACAAAAGTAGTTGTTTGTAGCTGTTTATGTATAGAGATATAAGTATGAGAGTTGTGTTTTTGATATTATTTTGAAAGGCACTTGAATTAAAAATGGTTTCTTGTAATGTTTTGAGATGATTGAAATGAAAATGCTTAAGAATGTCAGACTTTGGCTGGAGAAAAATTTATGAAGTCTTTGTAAAATTAAAAGGCAAAATGGAATATAAGTTCAATAAATAGAGAGCTCGTTGAGTCGAAATTATTTGATTTTAAATTTGTGCTTGAATTTTGACTTTTGTTTCGTTCGTTAAAAAAATTTCAAACTTTCTACTACTATTAGTATGCATATCTCTCTAGGGGGCTATGCGTACCTGTCCGACTGCTGTTATGGAGTCAGACCTGGGATTCACACCACTGCACATTTTCATCCAAAAGTCAGCCTTGCAGAGTCTACTACGTATCCAGATGACATCTGGACTCTTAGCAAGTGACACCGTCATGCCGCACCTTTATTATATATTCCCTTCCTGACGTACCGATCTGCCCTAAATCGTATTTTATGATCACGGAATTATTTCATAACAAGAAATTTAAATCTCTTCTGCCAAGTTGGTAGACTTGGTCTGATGACAGCCCCTGTGGAAACCCTCGATGGCAACAATGGTTCACGGATGGGTCTAAAACTGTGCAGGGTGTAGGTGTTGGAGTCGTTGGACCTAACATCAGAATCTTTACTGCAATAGGCATCTGGCCCAGCTTCTTTCAAGCAGATATTTATGCTGTAGAGGTATGCGCCCTTAGTATCCTTCACAAGGGAACTAGGAGAGCTAACATCTGTGTTCACTCAGATAGCCATGCTGCTATTAGGGCATTATCATCTTGGAGCATCTCCTCCAGGCTGGTTAAAGAATGCCATAATTACCTCCAAGCCCTGTCCTCCCGGAACAAAGTCGTACTATGTTGGGTACCTGGACACTCAGGAGTGGATCGCAGACGACTTAGCACGACAGGGTGCCTCCACCCGGAGTAATTCTCCAGCGCTGCTCGGTGGTATTGGTATAAACAAATGGGCTGTAGGAGAACATAGGAGATACTGGTTCTTCCTTCCGGGGCTTCGTCAAGCAAAAGTGCTTGTCAAACCTCTGGATGCGATCAAGACAAGAGGACTTGGCAGAGCGGACCTAAAGCTCTTGGTAGCTTACCTGTCTAGCCACCACATTGTTAGATACCATCTACAGAAAATTGGTCTATCGGACTCTTTAGAGTGCACACTCTGTCTCGAGGACGATGAAATCACCAGACATATTTTCTGTGACTACCCAGCGTTGGTATGGGAGAGAGCCTGTCACATGGGAAATAAACGAATTAGTCCCTTCCATCTTAGGTCAATACCAACAAAACACCTAATGGTATTCATGCGAATGGATTTTCCCGTATTTTATGGGTATGGTACAAAAGATCTTTTGTATCCTTACAGGAAAAAAAAATACTATTGTCGTCCTTATCTCCAAGTGGAGCAAAGGCCACGTCAAACTTTAAAAATACTTTAAAAAAAAAATCGTTTCTTTTCTAGAAATTGGTTTAGTCTGCCTTTAGGTTAGGTTAGGGCGGCATTTGGGATTGACGTCTCGACTCACTTAGGCAAAGGATATGCCCGTTGCGATACCACTACGGTGCGTTATTTTACCATTCTTCCCCACTTGAGAGGTCCCCTATAATAGGGGTAAGGAAGCCATCCGACTGCCTGATAAACCTTAAAAGGCATTTTGGATTCTATTCAGAGAGCTATAATAGGTAAGAAATCAATCCGGCTGCCTGAATAAACCTTAAAAGGCATTTGGGACTTGGACTCTGTTCAGACAGCTGAGATAAATCGTCAAGAAAGTGTGACCTAAGGAACGTAAATCTGTGCCTACGACAATGACAGGGAAAGTGTTCCACCGACTGCAGCTCCTCCTCATCGCCATAGCCTCTACAGAAGTAATGGTGGGGAGTATTTAACCTGGTCGCGTGGTTTCCCACCAGCCAGTGTCCCGTGATAGTAGGGATAACATATGTGCACTTGGCTCTATTCGCTTTACTTACCTTTACTGACAACAAACTTCTTCCGTTCCTATGCAAGAACAAATTTTTTGACCTTTTGTATTATCAGTGTTAGATTTTTGTGGGTTTTATCTACTACTGCATTGCTTTATAAAAGACCGTTCTTAGTGCTAAATTTCTCACTTTGTTTATTTTTGTAGATAATGAAAATTCCAAGCTGCCACGCACCCACAATTTTTTTACCTGCTCCCTTTTAATCTTTATATTTTATAAATAATTATAATAGAAGACATGGCTAGTTTTTTGCAGCATATTCACTGAACAATAATGACTCGCAATAAAATTGACTCTAGTAAAAAATTCGTTTAATGAAAACTTCGTTTGTGATTGAGTTTAAAAAAATGCTGCTAAGTGGATTTATGAAAAGTTTTTTTCTTATTCTGACATGTGTAAAATAAATTTGCTTGTTAAAAATAAAAAACTTTATTTTTTTAATTCATTTATTCATAAATTTAATTTCAGTGCAAGTCAAATCAAAAACAGAGCTTATAACAGCAGCATACAACATCAATCCGACCACTGTAAAATAACATAAACGAAAAATGTTATCGTATTAATAACGTCAGCCAAAAAGTAGGCTACAAAAAAATTACAAACATTAACAGTCTCACTAACAGAAGGGCGCTTATACTCTTATAAGCAAACACCATTTTGTATTTATTGTATTGTTTTTTTTGTACCTTTTTTCGTTTGTTGTTGCTGCAGCTAATGCTGTTGCTTTCATTGTTGTTGTTATTGTTGTTATTGTGCTGCTTAATGCTTATTATTTTTTATTATTGGCTTTACGATTATTGCAATTGTCTTGGTGTGCGTGCGTGCGCGCTTTTTGTTCTCATCTTTCGCTCTCTTCACTTTCCTCTCTGCTTAGTCACTAACATTCAAGACGAAAAATCCAATTTTCTGGTTTTGAACATTTTCATAATGTGCCACAAAAGAGCGACTCCAAACAATATGAGTAACAGCAACAACAACCAATACAACAAAATGAAACAAGAAAGGGTTAAAATGCATAAAAATTTTGCGAGCAAGGTAAGCGTTTTTTTTGTAAGTGTTTTTATTGTTGTAATCCATGCTGTTGTTGTTGTATTTGTTATTACCGGCCCGTTACTTGCCATTTTAACACGTATTTGTTTTGATGTTAAATGTTTTTAAAGCGTTGCGTTTAAATTGTGTGTATGAAAAATATAAATTTTAAATGAAAAATTTTGAGAAGTATGAAATGGTTATGGAAGTCACTTAAAATGTGTGTGGAAATGAAAAATGTTACGCTGAAATGAGATAAACAGCTGGGCACAGGGGCGCTGGTGTTATTTATTGTTCGTAGTCTAGAAAAATGTTATTTCAGTAAAAATTTATATTTTGAGAAGATCTAACGTGGAACTGCGATCTCTAAGGCATTCAGCGTGAGTACCATAATATGTTGAGATATTTTACGTTTTTACATTAAGAAATTATTTGTTTATGGAAGATATTGTTTTTTCAAGCACTATACGCAGCAATTTGAAACGTTTTTAGATCAGAACGAATTTCCATGAATGTTTTGATTCTGCATCAGTACGCAGATGTCGAAAAAAAAGATAAAACAGTGTTGTCTCATTGTTTAATGAAAGTATATGAATAGATTATATGCTAAAAAAAAAAGGGGAATAAAATTTATTACCAAGGAACTTAATATTGCCAGCCGCTTCAGGATATAGTGACACTTGAACAATCGAAACGTATTTTAAAATTATTTATTTTATTTTCATTTATTTATTTTTATTTATTTGAATTTAATTGAATTTATTTGAATTTAAATGAATTTATTTCCAATTATTGTAATTTAATTTATTTTAATTTAATGTAATTTATTTTAATTTAATGTAATTTATTTTAATATATTTGAATTTATTTTAATTTATTTGAATCTATTTGTATTAATTTTAATTTATTTTAATTTATATGAATTTATTTGTATTACTTTTATTATATTTTAATTTAATTGAATGTATTTAAATTTATTTTAATATATTTTAATTTATTTGAATTTATTTGAATTTATTTCAATTTATTTGAATTAATTCGATTTTATTTGAATTTATTTTGATTTATTAGAATTTATTTGAATTTATTTTAATTTATTAGAATTTATTTCAATTTATTTGAATTTATATGAGTTTTTTAAAATTTTTTTTTTATTTATTTGAATTTATTTCCAATTATTGTAATTTAATTCATTTTAATATATTTGAATTTATTTGAATTTATTGTATTAATTTTAATATATTTTAATTTAATTGAATTTATTTTAATTTATTTGATTTTTTTTTAAATTTACTTTAATATATTTGAATTTATTTGAATTTATTCGAATTTATTTGAATTTATTTAAATTTATTTGAATTTATTTGAATTTATATGAATTTATTTAAATTTTTTTAAATTTGAATGAATATGAATTTATTCGAATTCGTTTAAATTTATTTGAATTTATATGAATTTATTTGAATATATTTTAATTTATTTGAATTTTTTTCAATTTTTTTTTTAATTTAATTTAGTCTAATTTTATTTATTTGATTTTATATGTATTTATTTAGATTTATTTGAATTTATTTTATTTAATTTGATTTTTTTTGTTATTTTATTCTACTTTGTTTTGTTTTTTTTTTTTATTTCGTCTTTTTATTATATTTATTTAAATTGTTTTTATTTTATTTAGCTTTATTTTATTTTATTTCACTTTATTTAATTTTATTTTGTTTTTTTTTATTTTATTCATTTTATTTTTTTTATTTATTTTAATTTATTTTATTTTATTTATTTTGATTTATTTTATTTAACTTGATTTATATTTTTTATCTTATCTTATTTTATTTTATGTTATTTTATTTAATTTATTTTATTTTATTTTTTTTATTTTATTTTATTTTATTTTATTTTATTTTATTTTATTTTATTTTACTTTAATTTGCGTGAAAATCAATAATGTCATTCCAAATTGCTAGATTTCGCGGTTAATTTTTTCTCTTGACTTCGAGAATCTCAAATTTTGTTTTCTTTTATTATTACGCTGCGATTTGTGTTGCTAGCTATTATAGAAATAAATTTCTAACAATACGTTCTAACAACAAGATTTATATTTCAATTTTGTCACGCATGAATTTCAAGCTAAAACATTGCCGCAACCAACACGCAGCTGGCAGCAAATTGAAACCACAGTGAAACCCAATGAATGTGACTGCCTGCCACGCCCCCGCAAGTCACTCGCTCGCCTTTTATGCTCGTTGACAATTATGAGCATTGTTATTACTCATACGCACCGTGGCACGGCAACAGTTGCTACTTCAGCGCGGACTCCAAGCTAGCCTCTCAGCTCATATCAGTTTAAAATTATGTAAAAATATAAAAGCCGCGTTGCGACATGTCGACCATAAACGTCAACTGTTGCACACAAACCGCAGACCCCCCGGCAACCCTGGCAACCCCGGCAACCTACTAACGATTCTCGCGTTAGCCATATATGGTTTCAAATTAAAGTGGAAATAGTTCTTCCTGTGTGTGGATGAGTTGAAGCTTGCATTTATATATGTATGCATGTGTTCAATTTGTTGCCACAGTGCGTATGCGCAACTTTATTACAAGCTATACATATGAAAACGGGCAATTTTCTATATGTTTTATACATATATACACTGGGAAAAAAGAAATTGTTTTAAAAGTAGAAAAAAAGTCACGACGAAATTGATCCCAAGAAAGTATACTACTTGTTTATGGATCAACATCCGGATTGTCTTAAAATAAATCTCAATACAAGAAGTGACAACGAAAAAAACGTTATTTAAATATTTAAAAGGGAATATTAATTCCGAATGAGTTTGGTTAAGTTGATAATTTACAAGTTAGGTTTCTCTTATTTACTCCCATGACGTTGTCCTAACAGATTATTGGCTTGCCTTCCATAAGAAGATATCAGCAAGTCTTTTTGATGTGAAAGATTCCCTAGGTCATTTGCCCTCCATACAAAAAACAGGGGAACTCGACTGAGTTCCTTACCCCCTAAATGGCTATTTGGGAAACCCTTAAAAAGAATTGCAATCAAAGTGAACTTTGGGAAACTTCTTAAAATGTAAGTCCACAAGACTTAAGTTGCTTTATACGTTACGCTGCTTATAATTCACAACTCATTTAAGCATTGACTGAGTTAAGATGCAATATTTTACTGTTAAGTTTTATTGTATTTTCATTTGTATATTCATTTAAAATGTTATTTTTTTTTTTGTTATATGTTATTTGTCTAAAAGTTCCTTATATTTATTAACTATTTTGTTTGTAAGTTCTTTATCATTATAAGGAGGCAACCTAGCACAAAGAAAAACTTCACTACTTATAATACGTGTTACTCCATTTTGTTTATTCGTAAATAAATTTGGACCAGGTGTTTTGCTTGGTGTATCAACTAATTTCGACAGCAAAATGTAAGTCGTTTAGGAAAAACCTCTGTTAAACATTTATTAAAAAGATTTTTATTATTTATTGTAAGCGAGATGCGCTCAAAAAGTTCTGACAAATTATTTTAATTAATACTATTTGCATAAAATTTTAAGAAATTAGTAACGCGTTTTTTAAAAAAAAAAAGTTATTTCCTAATTTGGCACTATATATTTGCAAAAAAAAAAAATAATTATGAGCGCAACAAAATTTTCCATAGCGCAATAATCTCTACAAAATAAAAAAAAAACATTTCATAAGTTAGGCTTTACTCCAATGAAGTCTTAACAGAAGTGTTACAAGAAGTACAAAAAGTTAAATGATCTAATAGTAAATTAGGAGACTCCTTAAAAATAATGACAATCAGTGGCGGATCCACGGGGGGGTTTTCGGGTTCGGACCCCCGCTTCGGGATCGGAAAGCCCTAATAAAAATATTATGGGAAACTTCTAAGGAAAAACTTATAATTTTTGAAATTTTCTTATAAAGGCTAATTACGCCCAACATTTTTTAAAAACTTTGAAATTTTGAAACTATGCCATTTTGGTTCAGTAGAACTACATTTTTTTGTCTGAGTTTTACTTACGCATCTAGCAAAGAATAGCCAAAAATAACGCGTGGGAAAACTTACATGATAAATTTAAAACTAAGTTAACTATTTTTATTTATAAAATAGTCAAAAAATTAAATTTCTTTCAATAAATCTAGCAATACCATTAAAAATTGAACAAAATTTAAAATAAAATTAAAATTTGTGCTAAACATTTCTATTTTCCATTACATTTATAAAATATTTTATATCAACCTTTGTTCCCTAGAATTAATTCTAAGTAACAATGTTAAAAATAAATAACTAAATTTTATATAAGCAAACTGCAAAAAGAAATTTTTTACAACTATGAGACTGTTTTTAGAGTTAATTTGAATTTAAACTTAAAAGCTTAAAATTATAAAAAAATAAAAAAAAATCTTATGAATAAAACAAAATTCTTTTTTTTTTCATTTAATATTTTTCATTCATTCAACTATCATTATTCATTAAGAAGATATAGCTCATCAAAAAATAGTCTTAAAATTTAAAACCCAATATTCAGTTATCGATAACTCAATAATCGGAATTTTGCAATCAAACCAAAAATGTAAAAATCATCAAAATCGGAGAGTGCCAGGAAAAAAGTAACCCGCTTTGCTTATTTTCGCCTATTTTATTTTTAAAAACTCTACTAGAACTATTAAAAATTGAGCAAATTTTAAAAATAAGTTAAAATTTGAATGAAACATTTTTTTATATAAACAAAGAAACAATAAACAAGAAATTTTTAATTTTACTAAAAGTTCGTAACTATAATGGTGTAAAAAAATTGACCAAATTTAAGTAACTTAGAGAAGGATATTTCTAAGGCCCACCGAAGCTATATTGAATACGGTCAGACGAACAAAAGAATTTCTAGATCTTGGCAACTACAACAGTTAAGATAACTATACTTAACATTTGGACTCCGGTTAAATCAATTTGGGTAGTTCTTCTCCAGAAATAACTTTAAAGCACCATTGTAATAACATCATAAATATAAGAGATTAAAAAAATTTAGTTTTTTAGATTTCAAACAAATTTTCGCAACGTTATGTCCATTTTAAAAAAATTAAAAAAAAAAAACAAAGCAAAATTAAAATGCATGTCAAAAATGAATTTCTTGACCCCAAAACTAAAAAAATACACATTTGTTTAGAGAAAAAATTAATACGGCCTTATAAATGGAAGTTCTATGTCGATATTTGAATATTATGAAAAAGTGGGCTACTTGGAATTCATTTTACACCCATAGTTTATTGGCCAAACTTGCTTAAAATGACCCACAGAATAAAAATCGCTGAGTGCTTCAGAACCTTTTTTCGGACCGATACGAATTAATCCAACATACTGTATATATAGAAAAATATCTGATAGTAAATTTGTTTAGAAATCGTTGAAAAACAAAAAAATTTATAATCATAATTTAAATAAATTAGTTGGACTCTTTTTTAAATTTGAATCACAGTTCTTGAAACAATCAGCTGGAAAACGAAAAAACCCTATCGAACATTTTTATTCGGATTCGTTTTTGATTGCTCTGGAAAATGATTTTTTTTGTTGAAAACTTTACATGTTAGATAAACAAATTTCATATATCCCCTAATTTTTCGGACAAATTTTCATATTGTGCTGACGCGAGAGTATTTTTGTTTCAAATTGAATAAAAAATTAGTCTTCGTGAAATTGGGAAGAAAGGATATTTGGGAATAAAATTTGTTCGGATTCATTTTCCACAGCACTGCCGAAAAATTAATTATAATTAAAATTGCTAAAGTCGGAAATATAGGAAATATTGTGACCTTAAGTTTTTTAGAAAATCAAAAAAATATATATATAAGAAATTTAGAAAATACAAATACTGAAGTCATAACTTGAAAATATTTTTTAAAAAATAAACTAATATTAAATTCGTCTTAGAGAAATTGGGAGCACCAGATTTCCAGACTTCAAAGCGATTTCGAGTAAAATATTCGTATTCGTTTTCTGGAAAATGGCCGAATTTTAATTATTAAAACAATATTTAAAGCCGGAAATATAGGAAAAATGACATACGTAACTTTTCAAAAAAATCAAAAATTTTTTTTGGACATGCCGAGCTCGACGGGCAGCTCTGAGCTTATAACGGCAACGTATACGGACGACACTGCCATTCTTTTGTCTTCCTTCAGCGTTCAAATGGCTGCTGATACCTTACAGAACCAACTGGACATTATAGCAACTTGGGCGAAACGCTGAAACATCCAGCTTAATGGTGACAAATCTTCCAGCGTTTTATTCTCGTTAAGGAAAGACCCAAGCTCTGCGCTTACTTTAAATGGAGAGATAATTCCAGTGAAAACATCACACCCGTATCTCGGAATTCACCTCGACAAAAAATTGTGTTGGAGGGACCACATTAAAATAATAACAGCAAGATGTAGAACAAAACTTGGCAAAATGGAGTGGCTACTTGGTAGAAATAGCAAGCTATCTTTGAATAATAAAAGAATTCTATATAAGAGTTTAATAATGCCAACTTGGTCTTATGGCATTCAAATCTGGGGAACAGCTGCCAAGTCAAATATTAAAAAAATCCAAATTTTACAAAACAAAACTTTGCGCAAAATTGCAGATGCCCCGTGGTATTTTCGAAATCGAAACCTTCACAAGTATCTAGGCATTCCCTATGTCTCAATGCATAGAATATTATGCTGCAAAAATTACTAAAAGTCCAATAAAACTTTAAAAACGAAAAACTTAAGGAATTTTTTGAATCTATATGATTCTAAACAAAACCAACTTAAAAGGCTTTTGGTGGATACAAGAGGAATAATATTTAAATTTTTGACTGATATAATTCACAGCTGCTTTAAGCAATGAGCTCCTTAAATGGAACTTTTTAAAGTAAGTTTTTGTTGTATCAAAGGAAGTTTTATTTTTTTTTTTAATTTTTCAAAAGTATAAAATAAGCGTTTCGTTTGCAGTTTGTATTTTTCACATTTTGATACTTTGATTCGATTTTGGCTATAGTTTTCAAAATCATTATAGTAGCGATTTGGTGTTTAGATAATTCGCTTATTGCTTCAATTCAAGGTTCAATAGGGTTCTATATTCGTGTTTTTCTGGAACAGAGAGCTCAGGTTCAATTCTTGTATGGTAGCTGTATGATAAATTAGACTAATTTTGATTAAATCTTACACAAGTATTTAGAGCGATATGAAGTGTATCGAACACTTAAATAAAAATATAATAAAAAGTTAGTATTTATATATTTTGAAGAATTGGAAAAGAAGTTTTATGAAAAATTAAAAAGGCATATTTTCCTAGATTACAAAAATTTTTAAGAAATGGCCAGAGTATGAGCAAAGACATGATAAAGTTATTTTGCAACATTACAATGCTCGGCACCATGTCGCGAAAGTCGTGAAAACATACTTGGAAACGTTAAAATGGGAGATCCTACCACACCCGCCGTACTCTCCGGATATCACCCCATCCGATTCCCCTCTATTTCGATCGAATGAACTTGCATTGACTGACCAGTGGTTCATTTCATATGAAAGTACCAAGAATTGTGTCGATTCATGGATAGCCTCAAAAGACGAGTCGTTCTTCCAAGCTGGAATCTGAAAATTACCAGAATTAATGAACAATACATTGAACATTCAATTTTGTATTCATTTTTTCAGAATAAATAGTTGGAAATTGATTTTCTCGAATATTTATTTTATCGGCAATCAACCCATAATTCTAAGTGTTATGATCAAACATTTATAAAGAACAAAGTAAATCACTACACACTCAATATAACTTATTGTGTGGTACGGCTTAGATTACTCTGTATATATGTTGCAAAATTTACAAAAATCAAGTGGTTGTTATGGTTGAAAATTTAAAAAAAAAAGTACGAAATTAATTCAAGGTCTCAAAATATTTATGTTTAGGGGTACTATACAAAAGAGGAACCAGCTGAGCAAGTTTTCGTATACAATGGGTTGTATTATGCTTCAAAAGCACAGATGTAACGACTTTTATGGTTTTCAGACACTTCGGCTTCGTCGTGCCTTTTAGGGGAGGGGGTATTTGCTTCAAGAAGGAAATCATGGACGTCAGCTCGCTTCTACTCTCTATAGCGCTTATCATAATTGGATAAATGAGGTATTGTTATAAGCGTCTCAATCGTCCGCAGATTATAGCCTATGGTGACGTCACAAAAAATTGACGCTTTCTAAGTATCCCATGAAGCTGTTTATACGAATATTTTAGGACCTGAATCATTTTTTATGTCGCTCATAGAGAGGTACTTGAAACTATTTATTAAATTCTTTTCTGTTTCGCACATTTATATATATAAAAGAAACTTATGTTTTACGTGTTACGGGTGTTCTCATGAACGCGTTGAAGAATTTCAAATATGATTTTTGCGTGTGTTAGAAGTTGTCAATACCGAGGTTTTAAGCCTATTAAGATGTGTATTGGCTGTATTGGTTCGTGAGATACACGCATTTTTGTAAATATCGTGAATATAGCATAGTTGAAAATTGTTCATTAAGTGAAGACAGAAGCGTAGACGCAAAGGGGTTGAAATGTAGTTTCTGCGGGGCATGAAATTATGAGAGATAAGAATACTTAAGCTCGTCCATACGGCCTTTTAGAGAGTCATGAAAGTCATAATCCAAAAATTTTATGATTGCCTAGATAAGCTAACTAGAGAATCTTACGATGTTTATACACTTTAAGCGTATTCAAAAAGTTTGGGCAGGACGACGTCTGCCGGGCTCACCATTTTCAAATAAAAATTACATTTAACGTAAGAAATTAAGCCAATTTAGCCATTTTCAATATAAAAATTGTCGACTTCATGCGACTCAACACATTTCCATGACAGAAGCGCTCCACTTATTTTTTCAAGTGTAATATTTACATATACTCGTACTTATACGTGTACATAGCCTTCATTCATGTAAATGTAGCCATATGCATATGAATTTAACGTTTATTTTTTCGTTTGATGGTTATTGTTATTCAGCCTGTTGCATGGCCAATTTTCATATGGAAAGTATCGCCATATATTTTGTATATATGTATATGAGTATATGCTTTATGCTATTTTTGGCCAAAACATCAATTTCGGCTAGATGAAATCTAATTTCTGTTGCTTAAAAATCTTCAAAAGCTTGCAAAAAGTTGCTGGCTGGTACAAGGTCACCCAAAGGTTAGCTTCGGTTAGGCTAGGTTAGGTTTGGTTTTCGCCTTTCGGCGGGGTAGACCAAAAAAATACCAACAAAAAAGAAAAAAAATGCTTTTATTTGAATTAAATTTTATTTCATTGCCGGGGTTTTCGGCTTTGCTTTTGGCTGTTGGGGTTTTTTTTTTGGCCTGGCTTCAATTGAATTTGACTGCTGTCAATCATGCGCTGCATACGCTTCACTTGGCTGTAAAATTCAAATTTTATGCTAATTTTACGCAGAGCAAATCATTGGGAGGAGACCTCGACGAGGTCGCGGCTGAGGGTTAAGGTTTGGGGGTTAGGGGCACAAAAAGCTTTTGCGCAAAAAAGGGTTAAATGTGTTAAATATTGATTGGGCTCAGTCGCGCGATGCGGCAGCAACAAAAACAGCGGAATCGGGGGCAAAAACGCCCAAACGATGTTTTAAGCGCATTTTCAAAAAGAGATTTGTCAACAGTTGCAATGCGTCATAGAGTCAAAGCAAACTACGGGTCGAATCAGCTTAGCAGAGACACCAAAATACAAAAAATGCGAAAAAAATAAAAAATATCGTAAAGCAAAAATAAACCAACAACTACCCGCAAAAAGACAGAAATCCGGCAATGCGGTGTTAATCGGACTTTGATTATGCTCCGACAGTGACAGTAAATGCTTAAATTGTGGTAAATGCAGCGAAGCAACTTCTAGCAAGCAAAAGTGCTCTGTACTTAACATTCTTTTAAGAGATTTGGTTGAAATTGTAAAAACTAAGTGAAAAATTCAAGTCCGCAAGTTTTAAGCTGCATTTTACGCTATAGTGCTTATAATTCATAACTCGTTTAAGCATTGATTGCGTTAAGATGCAATTTTTTTTGCCGTGAAATTTAATTATTTTTATCACATTGTATTTAACTAATAGCCAATATCGTAGGCGTCTATT
The DNA here is from genome assembly GCA_037043745.1 of Chymomyza amoena. Lineage (NCBI taxonomy): Eukaryota > Metazoa > Arthropoda > Insecta > Diptera > Drosophilidae > Chymomyza > Chymomyza amoena. The sequence goes on from JBAMAX010001567.1 coordinate 15,421, forward strand.
TCGTCACAACCGAACCAAAAGATAACTAATTTTTCATAATATACATTATTATTATTACCTTATATATTAATATATTTCTTTATGGTATTTTGTAATTCATCAACATTCACCAATTAATTTCGGGTAGTCTTAATTCTTCTGCTTTGGTAAATGGGTATGTCTGTTTCATTTTAAGGTGCTAAAGTGGCATTTAAATAGCCGACCAAAAGGTCAAACTCGGTTTTTGTTTTTATCGAGATTTGTTTTAAAATCAATAACAGATAAATTCGAATAGCTCCTTACAAAGCCTTTAAAAAAAATTTTGTTTTTGCTTTTGTACATCGTCTACCAATTCATGGAATCTCTGGTCCCAATAGAATTTTCGATATCAGATTTTGATTCCATTATTTGTTTAGTAGTCAACTTGAAAGCATAAAAGTTCCCGTAATGTAACTGCTCTTGAAATTTACCAATCGTTTTCTGAAACGAATTTAGAATGTTTGTATTCTTCTTCTTATATGCTGTGATTCCTAGTGGAGCACAGAGCCATATTGTTATTTCTAAAACATGGGGTTTGCACCTCCAAATCCGTCGTGCATGCTGCCGAAGCAGGTGGATTAGCCGCAGGGACACGGGTACCACTTGGAGAATGAATATTCCTCAGGTTTACTCCCATGTTTATTAAGAATTTTGTAAGGGAGCTCAAAGTCAGTGCTGACAACTCTGCTCGCAGGGACAGGTCACTTTTAAATAGGCCGCCACTAACCTGGAGAGCAGCCGCTCATTCTGAGTACAAACGCTGCGTTTTGGGGCCATATTCCGCCTTGTCACAAATAGCTAGCCCCCGGAACGGTTGTACAGGGTGTTACCCAGAGAATATTTGACTGAGAGTCGGAAGTTTGTGAGCTGCTTGAGCAAAAGAATCGTTTCTGGCCACTCCCAAGCGAATGGCGATCAAAAATGTTCCGCATTAGCATGCATTTCTGCGAACGGCTCCATCCAGAATGCTTGTAGAGCAATCTATGAATTCCCGTAGAGAGTCATTGGCATCCAAATTTTCTGTGTCCCATTTATTTTCTACTGACTCAATATAAGCTAATTTTTCTCTTGCATTATTTAGTCCTTTTATCATTAGTCATATGGATCCTTATCTGGTTCGGCAGTCCAATAGGGATAATTTTAAATTTTCATACTCAAATAAGGATCTGTAACCGTTTGTAGGGATTCGCGATACTGATCCGATATTTTAAATATCAAAGTTGATACTGCATATTCGATACCGATATTTAAAAAAAGTAAAATAATTCCCTGTTTGACCCCTTAGAGAGGAGCATAGGGGATCTCTATTAATACCTGTTCAAACAAAACAGGGACCTACAGTTTATAGCCGAATCCAAACGGCGGTCTCTTTAATTAATAGAGATTTTCATGGCAAATATCGTCTTTGAGTTACCGATGCCAGTGCTAGGCAAATGCAGGGAATCGAACCACCGACCTTCAGTTTAAAGCCGAGTACGCTACCACTTACGCCACCGACGGCGAAACCTAAATACCGATATTTAGGTTCTCGATTAATCAGATACAAATTTGCTTAGTATCGTTATCGATACTCCAAAAAGTCCCTTTAAGGATTTATTTAACATTAACCACTCGGTGTAAATAAAAATAGTTTCTTTTCTTCTTCGTTTTATTAAAATTTATTATGAACATTAATAAATTTTTGTTTCTTTGTCGATTTCAATTCTGTTTCATTCGTCTTAAAACAAGTAAAAAGTCGATATCGATCGGATCGGTATCGGAATACTTCGATTCGATTATTTTTTCCGGTATCGAGCATCCCTAACCGTTTGACGGCTTCCAACGGTATTTAAGCTAATATTGCAGTTACCTTTTGGGCCTCTGCCGTCTAGTTCTTTTTGTCACATACATTTACTTCATACTAATACATATAGATCTTTCCTGAAATTTCCGATTTTTTTTTCGCTAAATGTTCCCCACAAAGAGGTGGGGCACTGTGACTAACCATATCCATAAATTACGGCAAAAGACTTTTCGCGTGAATAGCAGTAGGTCTTTTGTTGGTATTGAAGTGACTAATCCGTTCCTTTTCCATGTGAAAAGCTCTGGTGGTTTCATGGTCTTCAAGATAGAGTCTGCACTCTGAAGAGTCCGATGGGCCAATTTTCTGTAGATGGTATCTAACAGTGTAGTGGCCAAATTGGTATGTTACCATGAGTTTTAAATCCTCTCTCAAGACCTTTTGTCTTGATCATATTCAGAGGTTTGACAATCACTTTTGCTTTTGCCCATTTGCTTATCATGGTTTAGATTGTGGACCAACCAATACCACAGAATGGCGCAAGAGATGTAGTCAGCGTGGAGGCCCCCTGCCGTGCTAGATCGTCAGCAATCCACTCCCATGCGTCGAAGTGCCTAACATAGCAAGACTTTGTTCCGGGAGGACTCTTTAACCATCCTGGAGGAGATGCTCCAAGATGATAGTGCCCTAATAGCAGCTTGGTTATCTGAGTAAAAACTGATTCTTGCTTCCCAAGTTCCCTTGTGAAGGATACTAAGGGCTCAGATGGCATGAATCTCCGCTTGAAAGACGCTGGGCCAGATGCGTATTGCGGTAAAGATTGTTGGGTCCAACGACTCCAACACCTACACCCTGCTCAGTTTGGACCCATCGGTGAACCATTGTTGCCGCCGGTGGTTTCCACAGGGGCTGCCATCAGCCCAAGTCTCCCGACTTGGGAGAAGAGATCTAAATTCATTATTATGAAATAATTCCGTGATCATAAGATCTGATCTAGACCAGATCAATACGTCAGGAAGGGAATATATAAGTGTGGCATGACCAGTGTCACTTCTTAAAGTCCAGATGTGATCTGGATACTTAGTAGACTCTGCATGGCTGACTTTTGGAGGAAAATGTACAGTGGTGTGAGTTCAAGGACTGCCTCCATGACAGCTGTCGGACAGGTACACATAGCTCCCGAGCGAGATATGCTAAGCTTTAAAGCTTGCTGCATTGAAATTACAGGTTAACTACAGGCGCAAAATTGTTCTACAAAAGATCGGTGCTGATTTTTTTTAATAATTATTCAGTCCCTGCTGCGAAAAGTATTTTACGTACAAAAGTCTACCACGGAACTGAACCTAACAAAGAGTTCAAACAGAAAACGTTTTCTTAACAATTTTGTCAAACCTAAACCTCTATTTTAAATTTAAACTCAATCCAATAATACTATTTTTAAATAGGGTATACGAGGTGTGTTCAAAAAGTAAGGTTTCGATTATCGATTTTTTTTTGTTTTGTTGTGTTGGTACACTCTTCCCGAACATCTGTACCAAATTTCAAGAGAATGGCATTTTTTGTTTGGTTATGAGAGGCGTAAGGGTTATAAGTGTTTTGCGTGCTCGGCGATAATCGATAATCGAAAATACATTGCCAGCGAAATTTGAAAAGTCGCCTTACTTTTCTAACACACCTCGTATATAGGGTGTCCCAAAATATAAACTGAACATTTGACATGGTTTTATGAGGTATAAAAAATACAAAAATAATTTAAGTGCGAGTGGGACAAGATTTTGACATAATTAATAAACATGACCAGAAGTGGGACTATAAGCAGCTGCTGGGAAAGTTTAACATTTCTAACTCTCTCATAAACTAGGCGTTCAGACTTTCGCAACGTCTTATAAAGCTCAATAAACCAGTAGCATAACTTTTCAATACCTTCTGCCTGTTACATGCTTAAAAAAAATATGATATACGCGTATTTCGGTATAAGAAAATTAAACGTAAAATAGTTTTATGCACATTTCTATAAATCAAATTTATTTAATAATGTCCGTCTGTATGAACACCTAGATCTCGGAGACTATAAGAGCTGGAGATGCGAAACTTTACCACCTGACGCCATATTCCCTAAGAAGATGAAGGTTGTTGAATCATGTCAATATCTCTAATCTATAAATCGAATTTATCTGGTAATGTCCGTCTGTATGAACACATAGATCTCGGAGTCTAAAGAGCTAGAGATGCGAAACTTTACCACCTGACGCGTATATTCCCTAAGAAGAAGGTTGTTGAATCATGTCATTATTTTCGCCCGTTCCCCCGAAGTAGATCGCGGCTTTTAGACAAACCATTTAATATTTCGATCTGAAATTTGACATAGCAATGAACCATAAACTCATCCATCCGCAACATATCAACTTGATATTTATCCCATATACTTTAAATTGATTTTTTGACGATCAATTACAAATTTTATCTAAATAAATAATAATAGAGCTAAATAGAAAATTTCAAGGAAATGCTTATTAAATTAATTCCATAATATATATATATGCTTTGATGATGGAGATTATGCTCCAATCAATATAATTGGTGCAACTCTCTCTAACCTGTATCCATAGACTAAAAGGTACGTGAAGAAAGTTCATCAATTAGAGACCTTAGAAAAACTATCCGTGAAAATAGGTCAAAAATAGATAAAATTTATTTTCAATAAATGTATATAGTTTTTTTAATAGATTAATCAAACAATTTATTTGCACAATAATGTGCACATTTCTTCTCGCTTGTAAAGGCCACAAGGTCCAGAATATAATTTAACATGTACACACTTTTTCTGCTGATCATTCCAAGTAAAAGTATCATTTGTAGCACACGGGATTCCTTGCTCGTGTTGTTTGCAAACATCTGTTAAAAATATAGTAAATAATATATATACAAAACACGATGGACATTATTAGTAATTACTTTTTAAAAAGCCACCCCTTTCTTTCTCGATGAAATCAATGGTACGACGGTGATTTTGGCAGTCCGCCAAGTTCCAAAGGTAAACCATAGCTATGACAAATAATAATATCAGTTTCATGACGATCAATTCCAAATCTTGAACTAAATTTCAAAAGTAAAGAATAATAAAGTAGTATAGAAAATTTCAAGAAAATACTTAACGTAGCATAACTAATTCAATTAGTTCCATAATAATATATGGAAATGCTTTAATGTTGGAGATTTTCTCCAAATCAGTATAATTGCTGCATCTCTCTATGTCCTGTATCCATAGAGTCAAAGGCCTTGAAAGACTTTAGAAAAACTTTGCGTGAACATATAGAAGGAGTCGTCGGAGACATCCCAAAGTTACCTAAAATATGATCAGGGGACTAGAGAAGTCGGTATACCCATGTCCGACTGTCCGTTTGAACGCCTAGACCTCAGAGATAATAAGAGCTAGAGTAACTAAACTTTCACATTAGATCCCATATTATTCCCTAGGAGACAAGTTTATTTTATTTTTTTTTAATATCGGGGTTAAATTAAATAGCGCCCGTGGGGATGTTTCAGACGATCTTCCAAAAAATAGATTTTTGAACAAAATTTGTTGTGTTTCGTTTGTTTGTGTAGATATTAAGATCAAATTTGGCATTCGTTAGATTTTTATAGTTCTTTAGCAATGTACTAAATTTAATCATTATTCCATAGAATAGGATCAATCGGTCAAAAAAAAAAAATATTTTTATGCAACATTCGATGTGTTTCGTTCGTGTTTGTAAAGATATTTGAAACAAATTTGGCATTCAGATCTTTTTTAAAGTATTAAAGCACTGTGTCAAATTTGATCGAAATCGGTTGACTATATCATAGGAACGATCGGTCAAAAAAAAAAAACATTTTGCTTAAAAATTGTTCTGTTTTTGAATTTTTATGAAGGAACCGGATTTAATTGCAAGCTAGTGGTACAGAGTAGTCCAAAGTCATTCACGCCCGACTTTACGTACGCCATTTTTTTGTTTGAACTGCTATAAATTTTTTTATTCAAATTTATTTGGGTTTTTCATAGATTAATCAAAAAACTTTTTCGCACAATTTGCACTCTTCTTCTTCCTGGAAAAGGCCACAAAGTCCAGAATTTAATTTAACAAAATTGTTTGTGTTCCTTGCAAACGTCTGTTAAAAATATAGTAATTAATATATATACAAGCCACGATGTAGTACATTATTAGTAATTACTTCCTAAAAAGGCATTCCTTTCAGCCTCGATGAGATCAATGGCTCGACGGGTAGTCTGGCAGTCCGCCAAGCTCCAAAAGTAAGCCATAGCTATGACAAATAATATTATCAGTTTCATGGCGATCAATTCCAAATCTTGAACTAAATTTGAAAAGTAAAGAATTATACAGTTAGTATAGAAAATTTCAAGAAAGTACTTAACGTAGCGGAATTAATTCAATTAGTTCCATAATAATATATGAAAATGCTTTGATGTTGCTTGACGTCATGGAGATTATGCTCCAAATCAAAATAATTGCTGCAACTCTCTATATCCTGCGTTCAAGGGGCCAAAGGCTCTTCCGGTCTTTCCGGTCGTCAATTAGTGACCTTGAAAGACCTTAGAAAAACTTTGCGTGAAAAGTGATCAAAAATAGATGAAATAACGTCGTGTTGGAGGACACGCGAGGGCAGACGTCGTTGACGGTCGTATCTTACATGCAAATTTTTTCAAGTAATTCTAGGAAAGTTTTTGAAGTATTTTCTTAATTTTGTTTTTAAGTTAATCTTAGTTGCTTAATTAGACTATTTGTATTTAAATTGTTAGTTTAGGAGCGGTCCCACAACGCGACGTATTTTTTTTAGAATTATTAATAGATTCTTAGGTACTTTAACATTAAGTTTCTTTTATTATTTTTTACTTTTTAAATGAAAATTACTTAAGTTCTTGTGTCGGGGTTTTTTAAATTTTTAATTTAATTTTTTATTTCATACTTTTTATAGGTAGGTTTAACTTTGATTTTCATCAAACATGTCTAGGAACACTCGCACATAAGTCATATTTAATACAAAAAAAACTAAATTGATATCACTGCATGCGTTCGGGAGTTACGATGCCTACAGACAGACAGACAAACAGACAGACACGTTAAACTTATAACACCCCTCTTTTTGCGTCGGGGGTTAAAAATGAAAATTCTTTGCTAAGTTTTTTAATTGAACTACTATAAATTTTTTTTTTCAATTTTATTTAGTTTTTTAAAAGATTAATCAAAAAATTTTTTCGCACTTTTCTTTGCACACCTCTACCACAAAGAAAGATCCACAAGGTCCAGAATTCAATTCAACATGTACACAGTTTTTCTGCTTAGTATTCCAGGTAAAAGTACTATTTCTAGCACACGGTACTCCTTTTTCTCTTATGCAAAGTTCTGTAAAAAATATAGTAAATAAAATATATACAAACCACTATGTACATTATAAGTAATTACTTTTTAAAAATGCATTATATTCAGCCTTAACGAACTCATTAGGACCCCAAGTTCCAAGGACCAAGTTCCAAAAGCAAGCCGTAGCGATGACAAATAATAATATCAGTTTCATGGCGATCAATTCCAAATCTTGAACTAAATTTCAAAAGTAAAGAATAGTCAAGTTAAATAGAAAATTTCAAGAAAATGCTTAACGTAGCGGAATTAATTCAATTAGTTCCATAATAATATATGAAAATGCTTTGATGATGCTTGACGTAATGGAGATTATGCTCCAAATCAATATAATTGCTGCAACTCTCTACAATCTGAACTAGTGCAGGAAGTAAAATCGATGTTTTTTCCGATCATCGATATTTTTATGTCGATTATCGAAAAGTATCTCTGTATTCCTGAAACATCCTTAAAAAGGGGCGCTTGTTTAGCAAGCCAGTTAATCTAGTGAGCGTCAAGCGGAGTTCGCTTAAATCAAAAAAAAGTTGACATGATTTTATTTATTAACCGTAATGAATGGATCTCAAGTTAGTTTAAAGATTAAGTGACTGCAATTCTACCTGGAACAGAACATTTGTTATAACTCACAGACCCACCATAAAAAGTGGTGTAAACTTTACATGTGACAGAGGCACACCTTATGGACTTTGGGCTTTGAGTCCGAAATCCAAAAAACCCCGATCCAATGGTTCTTAGATAATATCCAAATTATCTCGTTTTATAGGATTTTTTAGCGGTTATTCATAACCCATGTGCGAAGGAGTTTTTTGGACTTGATATTCGGCTGCTCAAAATCCATAAGGGATGCTTCTGTGATCTGTTAAGAATTGTTATTTATTACTGCTTTGTTTAATTTTCTACGAAATGTAATTAATTTTGTAATGTATATTATGAAAAATTAGTTATCTCTTGGTTTGGCAGTGACGAAATAGACGCCATATAAAAATATCGAAAACTTTGATATTGGCTGTTAATTAAATACAATGTGATAAAAATAATTAAATTTCACGGCAAAAAAAATTGCATCTTAACGCAATCAATGCTTAAATGGGTTATGAATTATAAGCAGCGTAGCGTAAAACGTTACAAAAGACTTGCGAACTTGAATTTTCCACTTATTTTTCACAATTTCAAGCAAATCTTTTAAAAAAATATTAAGTACAAGTATCTGATGGAAATTAAATACATGTGTATACATCGGCGAAAATATGTGAAGAGGGCGACTTTAGGGGGCCTCTCCGATTTTGATCATTTTTACATATTTGATATTTTGTTGAGTAATGTATCACTCTCAAACGATAGATATTGTGTAAATAAAGGAAAGTGTAGGAAATATTATATAGCCAGTCACGGGCAGATGCCCCTTATTTGATTACCCATCCATGGGAGAAGTTTTTTTTTTTTTAACCGCAGGGAATCTCTGCATTTCTGTTTGTCCCTACACAAGAAACGTTGTATTATATTATTATGGTATTTATTATGATTATACAATACAAGTATTAAATTTAATTTGCTTTGCGTGTAAAATTCCTTAAAACTATGACTGTTTGCGAAAAAATCAAAGTCCCCAAAATCGGGACAAAGACTCATGTAGACTGATATATAAAAATTTGTTTGATACCTTTTGGGATACATGAGTAAAGTCATAACAAAAACTGCTAAGCTCATATTAGAAAAACTTTTAAACAGTTGCAAAGACTATTTTTAGCCTGGTATGAAAACGAGGAATTTAGGTTGGTTTAGAGTATTTCAGCGTCGTTGCAGTTTTAATTCACTGCTGAAATTAAGAAAAATGCAGGGGATATTTTAAAATAATTATAGCAGGCTGTTTTTGGTTTGGCGTGGAAGTTCGCAGGAGGCGGAATCCCCTAGTTCACGAATTTTTATTTTGCAGATGAGGCCATAGCAGTATAGAACTAGAGTTAGACGAACCTGTAAAGAAAGATGATAGTGATTACTTCTCCACTGCTTTGTTCCAGATTTCTCGAAGTGGATGCAAATAACACCCTTAAAAGGGAACGAGCTGACCATCGATGCTGATGGTGCGAAGATGGATGAGGGAGCAGGCATCTTCTCTGAAGATCTTCCGACGAATGCTCTCATTCCGCCTTCCCGACTGGTGTAGCTTTTATCAAGCAGATATATACGCAGTCTGGCAAGCGGCTAGACTTATTGAAACCTACTTTGGACGGTAGTTCAAGGCACATTGTAATTCTGGTCGATAGTCAAGCTGCTATTAAAACTCTGTCATCCCACACTATAAAGAGTAAGCTAATCCGTAACAGGACGCTAGCGCTTAACCGTTTCCATCATCACTCAATAACCCTCTGCTGGGTTAAGGGTCACTCAGGTGTCCCTGGTAACGAGGAGGCGGACTAGTGCGCAGGAATGGTTACCTATATAGAAAGACCATTACAGGACGTCGTATCGCAAATCAGGGAGACGGCTAGAGCTCTGGCGGAAAAAGACTGGGACATGTTGTCCGGTTGCAAAAGGGCGTCACTGATGACTGTATGTCCAAAACACAGGCATACGAGTGGTACATATTGTTCAGAGAGGGTAGTGAAGACGTCACTGATTTGCCTCGTTCCGATCGTCCTTCAACGTCAAGTAGTGGCGAAAAGTATTCGGTAAGATTGCTTCAGACCTTGGCAGCTCATATGGATCAGCCAAACACATTTTGGTTAAAGTTTTGGACATGAAACGCGTCGCGGCCCGACTCGTGCCAAAAACGTTGAATTGAACTCAAATTGCCATTAAGAGGGAAGAGTTTTGACATCATTGAGATCATCAAACAAAATTCGAAGAAAGAACATAAAGCCATCCCTGCCCATGCCTACCAGAAGTGTATGGTTGAGTGGATCAAGCGTTGGAATATGTGTGTAGACTCTAATGGTAGAATACTTCGAAGGCGATAATAAAGATATTAATTAAAATTGAAGAAAAAAGGCTTTAATAAGCCATTCTTTGAAGATCTGGGTAGTCTAGTCTATGTGTCCGTAGCGGATCTGGCTGCTTTCCTCGAATCTATCAAAATGGTTGTTGCAACATGAGAGACTTACGCGAATAGGGATGTGCTAAAATTTTGATCCCCCTCCAGCTATGCCGCTCCCTTTCTTTAATCCCTTTCTTCCCTTTCGCTGCTTAGAAGACGAACCCAGTTTCTGAGTAACCCATTCTTTGAGGATCTGGGCAGTCTAGTCTATGTGTCCATAGCGGATCTGGCTGGTTTCGTCGAATCTTCAAAAAAGTTCTGCAACATGAGAGACTTAAGCGATAAGGGGTGTACAGTTTTTGATCCTCCTCCAATAGCCCTCCCTTTCGTCAATTCCTTTCGTTTCCTTCTATCAATTAGGTAACAGAATGGACCTCGTGGTCTAATGGTGATCTCAGTCACTATCTGAGCTGCCTATACAACCTTACCTAACCAAACTAACTGCCCATGTGTTTGAAAATGCAGGATATATTGTGAAATGCATATTGCAGGTGTTGGCTTGAAAGCCCGCAGGAGGTGGAATCTCTAGCTAAAAGTTCAGGTGATATCCCTCTATTATATAGAAAAGTATTTTTTTCTCATCTTTTTGAAAGTGTAGAACAATTTGTGTGTATAGCAGAAGATATTTATTTCTCATGATTTTTTTGTTCATGATTTCTATAAAGTAAGGAATTTAGCGAAATGGGTAGACAGAAGCTGAATTTGACTGAAGAGGGAATGAAAGATCGCCGGCGAGAACAGATGCGTAAAGTATCAAAGACGAGGTATGAGAAGAACAAAGAAGTAATTTAATTTCCTGAGCCGCTTACGATGATAGAGGGGTGGGGGTCGGTGAGCGAAGCGAGCAGCGGTCGAAGCCCCCTAGTTTTTTTTAAAATTAATATGGCAGGTATGGTGGGTTAGCATGGAAACTCGCAGGGGGCGCGATCCTCTATTTGATGTTTTTTTTTGTCTTTACAGTTCAACTCAACTGCAGATGTATTTTTAAAGTTTAGAAGATATTTAAAAATGATTAAAGCAGACTGTTCGTGGGTTGGCGTGGAAGGTCTCAGGAGGCGGAGTCCCATATGTGATGTTAGTTTTCTTTTTAGCTAAGCTCAACTGCAGGTAGGCGTTTAAAAGTGCAGAAGATATTTTAAAATGAATATGGCAGGCGCGGGAATGGAAGATCGCAGGACGCGGAGTCGCCTAGTGAATGTTTTTTTTTGTGGTCTTTTTTTTTATATATGTGTACAAAACATATTTTGAATTGAATATAGCAAGCTGTGCATGGGTTGACATGTGAAACTCGCAGGAGGTGGAGTCCCCTAGCTTAGATTTTTTTAACCTTTTAGTTGAACTCAACTATGTAGATGTGTTCTTATAGTACAGGAAATATTTTAAAGTAAAAATAGCAAGCTGTGTGTGGGTTGGCATGGAAGCTCGCAGTAGGCGGACTTCCCTGATTTTGTATTTTGTCCTCGTATCCCTATAACTCACGAAGATATACAGCGATTTTTCTAGTCAATATTGAATTGTAGCCTTTTGAATTTATCGGTTGATTACCAATAAATAAATATCTCCAAAAAAAAAGGAGTCTATTCCATATGAAGCTCGCAGGAGCTGGAGTCCGCTTGTTTAGTTTTCTTTTTTAACTTTTTAGTGCTCTTAAAGAACTTTAAAGTGTTTAACTAACAAAAGGAATTTTCAAAAATTTTTAGTTGCTTTCAAATTGATAAATGGCCAAGTTGGCAGCACTTGCTGCCTTTGTCAAGCTGTCACTGTATGTGTGTGTGTGTGCACGTGTGTGTGTGAGATTATCTACAATAATAAATTTATTGGCAACAATTTTTGATTTATTATGCGTATGAGTAATATAAATAGCTGCTCATATGACACTAATGATGCGCCCGTGTGTTGACGTTTACCTTTGAGCCAAATAAAAAAAGGCCCAAAAAATGGAAAATAGAAAAAAGGTTGCCAGGTATGCGGCAAGAAAAGAGTTAAGTGAGGCGGGTAGGGCTAGGGGCATGGTAAGCCAAGGCAGTCACATGTGTTACCTTAGTTGTTTACCCTTTTTTTTTGTTGTTGTTGTTGTTGTTGTTGGTATTATATTATTTGTTGCTGTTGCGCCGCATTGTTAATATTATTAACATGGATTTTTACAAGCCATAAACCCATACATATTGCCAGGACCCTACCATTTTATTAGCGTGTAAAGTTTGGGCTTTCATTTCGGTGCGACGGCTGTCCCAGGAAACTTGCTACGATTTGGAGTCGAGTCCTTTGGCTTTTGTGGCGCCACAACTCTATCCGCACTCAAGTTGCACGTTTTCAATATATATCTCATATTGTTTGGTCGTGCAGCGCGCGTGTTTATTTGCCTTGTGGTATTTAGGCACGACTTTAGGTTGGCCCATTAGGGTGGCTCTCAGCAATTTCGGGGCGTTGCCAACTGGGCCATAGTTTTTGGGCGGCTTATGCATATAAAATATTGAAATGGCTGGCAACTTGAGCTGTATTAATAACGTTAGGCATTTTTATTATAGATCTTTGGCTGGCATTAAGGTGTGCCGTAATAATCAAGGCTACAAGGCTACAGTGGTTAAAAGCTTTTAGCCTGCCATTGCATTGTAAATCTTTAATGTCCCATTGGCTTTGTATTTGGTTTATAGGCCAAGATAGTTATCTTTGGGAAAAAGCGGGCTGGCTGTATGTTTAAGTAAGTAATTTATGTGGCTGCTAACACCCAAAAAGCTGTCAACTATTTGTTGCCCTGATTAGTTTGTCTGACTTATAGCTGCTTGGATTTCAATATTTGGGCTGGGTTGTCATTGATTTGGTTTTTGGGCAAATGCATAGTTAATAAGTTAGTTGCCAAGTGAAATATGGTCAATTGGTTGGAATGTGTTAATAAGCAAATGTTGAATTTGGTCTGGCATGCTTTTAGACGGTCAATCAAATCGACTAAATTAGTCAAATTGAACAGATTTAGATCTAAGCACGGTAGGCTAGTCACCAAGTATTGACATATTTTAAGCTAATAAAATGGGATTAGACTGCTTTTAGTCAAATTGTTTATTCTAGGCTAATCGGCGGCTAAGCAGGGGGCTTAGGGATAGTTTTTAGTGCTACTTTACTTTAGAGATTTGTATTATTAGCTTTGGCTATGAAAGGCTTCAATGGTGGAGCTATAAAAGTGAAAATTTACAAATTTAAATTGCTTCTTAGTACTAAATATAAATAATTTCTAGTATGAAATACAAGACAATTGTTTGAAATAATACTTTTATTCTTGTCAACACGTTTGCAAGTGAAGCAGCTTACTTGCGCCATCTAGCGACAAACACTAGTTTGCAACCTGTCGGCAACAAATTAAGTTTTTATATACGGTCACACTGAACGGGTAAATAAACTATGCTAATAACAACAAAAGGGAGATAACACAAAAATTGTGTGACAACCTAAAAAATGTCATTTTTGGGAATTAAAAAAAAAAAAAACTAGTGAATCCATCTATTTAAAATTTTTAGGGTATATTTATACATGTTTTGAGAATACACAGTAAAATTTTTGAAATAAAATATTAAATATTTTTGAAATGACACACGATCTCAGGTATATCCCGTAGCCAATGCAACTATCTAACTGCCGAGCGGCTACTCTTTTAAATGGCTGCAACTCAAAAACTATTTAAGATATCGATTTAAAATTTTAGTATCTTATTTTTAAAGGTACATATAACCTTTCGAAATATGGAAAATTTCACACTAGGTGTGCCCCTTAAGTTTTTCCCAAAAATTAAATTTACAATATTTCATAAGTTTTTTAACTTTCGATTGTTTAAATAGTTTAAGCCGAAAAAGCTAAGACAATATTTCTTAACGTACTTTAATATTAAGATCTCAATCATTATTATAACAAATTAAAGATAATAAATAAAATAAACATTAATATTAATTGATTTTTTGTATTATTCTAAGGACCAAGCTTTTTGAATTTACTTTACTTGACTTTAAAAGGCTCCAACACAATACACCAAAAATTGATATTCATAACTTTAAAAAATGTAAAAAAAATTAATATTTTTTAATAAAATGGTTTGATATATTATTTTTAATGTTTGTTTTTTTTTAAAGAGCCGTATTGTTAATTTGATGTTTTTTTCAATATTGACTATTTGTTTAATGACTAATAGAATTAAATATTTTTAAATAAAACTAGCTTTAAGGGGGCCAATATAATAAGTTTTTTTTTTAATATTTAGTGGTTTTTTTTTTAAGAGTACTTTTGCAAACTTATAATATTTTTTATTATTTATTTTGGAGACCCCTGTTGCCAACTTATCTTAAAAAAATTGGGTCAAAAATATTCAATAGCTAGTCACAATTAAATAAATACAAAAAACTGTATTTTTAAAGAAAAGATTTTTACATTTAACGCTGTAATTTTTAATGGGCAATTTTATGCAAAGCTAATAAAATAATAAAAAAAAATAAATGAAATTTTTATTGATTTTAATTGATATTTCGAAGCAAATCGGCAATCGGAAGCAATTATTTTTTAGCTTTTATGAAAAAAATATCCCTAAATGTACGAGGTGTGTTCAAAAAGTAAGGTGACTTTGTATTTTTAAGAAAAAAAATGTATTTATTCATCAATATTTATGTTGTCCCCCTCACAGTAATCCCCCTCAGATACAATACACTTATGCCAACGGTTTTTCCAATCCTCAAAGCACTTCTCATAAGCACTTTTAGGTATAGCCTTGAGCTTTTCCAGCGATGCAGTCTTTATCTCTTCAATCGTTGCAAATCTCCGTCCTTTCATAGGTCTCTTTACTTTTGGGGACAAGAAAAAGTCACATGGGGCCAAATCTGGTGAATATTGTGGCTGAGGCATGATTGTGGTGTTGTTTTTGGCCAAAAAATCTCTCACAAGCAAAAATGAGTGAGCAGGGGCATTATCGTGATGCAAAAGCCAGGAATTGTTTTTCCTCAATTCAGGACGATTTCTTCGTATTGCTTCTCGCAAACGTCGCATAACTTCCAGATAATACTGTTTACTGACCGTTACGACCATATGGTAAGAACTCCGGATGCACCACGCCATGGTAATCGAAGATAACAGTGAGCAAAACTTTGACATTTGATCGAACTTGGCGTGCTTTTTTCGGTCTTGGCTCTTCTGGCCGATTCCATTGGGACGATTGGGCTTTGGTTTCGATATTTCGAATTATTTCATAAAGTTTCTGTTTTTTACATATTTACATTGTTCCATTAAATCGATTTGATTTATATTTACACCAAATAAATAAAATTTTTAAATAAAAGTTATTGACAAACTTAAAGAACATACTTTAAAAAAAATAAGAAAATTATATCTATTATTTACATTTAAAAAATATTTGTTGGTTAATAATAATTTAATATCTTTTTTAAAGAGAACTCTTGCCAACTTAGATTTAAAAAATTGGTTTAAAAATATTCAGTAGTTTAGTCAGAATTAAATAAGTACAAAAAATATTTTCTTTTTTAATTAAAGCTCCTAACGCGTTAAATTTAAAAATTTAAATTGCTTAAATTTCGTTTTTTTGATTTAAGCATCAAACTGGAGGCAGTTTCCATTACCTTATCCAACTAGACAATTTGCTATTTTTAACCCCCGACGCAAAAAGAGGGGTGTTATAAGTTTGACGTGTCTGTCTGTCTGTTTGTCTGTCTGTTTGTCTGTCTGTCTATGGCATCCTAGCTCCCGAACGCATGCAGTGATTTCAATTTAGTTTTTTTTGTATTAAAGGTGACTTATGTGCGAGTGTTGTTAGACACGTTTGATGAAAATCGGTTGAGCCGTTTAGAAGTTGTGGGGAGTGAAAGTGGGGAGAAAAACATCAACTTTGTCCGATTGGCTTAAAATTTGGTCCCATTGTAGCTGACGACGTCACTAATTCGAATCTGAGGTTATTTTTGCTCTATCTCTTCTCGTTTAGAAGTTATGGCCATTTGAAGTTAAAAACATCAACTTTGTCCGATTGGCTTAAAATTTGGTCCCATTGTAGCTGACGACGCCACTGATTCGAATTTGAGGTTATTTTTAACGCCCGACGCAAAAAGAGGGGTGTTATAAGTTTGACGTGTCTGTCTGTCTGTTTGTCTGTCTGTCTATGGCATCCTAGCTCCCGAACGCATGCAGTGATTTCAATTTAGTTTATTTTTGTATTAAAGGTGACTTATGTGCGAGTGTTCCTAGACGTGTTTGATGAAAATCGGTTAAGCCGTTTAAAAGTTGTGGGGAGTGAAAGTGGGGAGAATGCGTAAAAAAAAGCAAACGAGCTTGACCTTAAATGTAATGTATACCTTAACAAGAATCTAAATTATAGTAAGTATATTATAATATACTAAAGTCTAACTTAACCTAACCTACCTATAAAAAGTATGAAATAAAAAATTAAATTAAAAATTTAAAAAACCCCCGAAACAAAAACTTAAGTAATTTTCATTTAAAAAGTAAAAAATAATAAAAGAAACTTAATGTTAAAAGTACCTAAGAATCTATTAATAATTCTCCTAAGCTAACAATTTAAATACAAATTGTCTAATTAAGCAACAAAGATTAACTAAAAAACCAAATTTAGAAAATACTTCAAAAACTTTCATAGAATTACTTCAAAAAATTTGCATGTAAATACGACCGTCAACGACGTCTGCCCTCGCGTGTCGCCCAACGCGACGTATTTTTTTTTGGAATTATTAATAGATTCTTAGGTACTTTAACATTAAGTTTCTTTTATTATTTTTTACTTTTTAAATGAAAATTACTTAAGTTTGTTTCGAGGTTTTTAAATTTTAATTTATTTTTTTTTAAATTTCTTTTTAATTTTTGAAATTTCTTTTTCATTTTTTGTAGTGAAGGAAAGAACAGGATATTTTCGATTATCGATTTTTTTTGTTTTGTTGTGTTGGTACACTCTTCCCGAACATCTGTACCAAATTTCAAGTGAATGGCATTTTTTGTTTGGTTGTGAGAGGCGTAAAGGTTATAAGTGAATTGCGTGCTTTACCACTTGTAAAAATGGGTAATATTTTTCGAACGCATTTACATTTTAAGATACTCATTTTACTACGAAAACAATAATGAGTCAATGCCTTAATTTTTGACGTGACAACGTCTTAAATTAGGTTTGTATGGGTGGCACCATTGAAAAAGTCTGACGATAACCGTAACGATAAGTCTAGCGATAAATAATCGTAACGATAAGTGGCATTTTTATTTTTGGTTTGCGCTCTGCTCTTATCTATAAACGAACCAGCGGCTTTTTGTGAATCGCAGCAGCAACAAGCAACGCATAGCGTCAGCCGCACCGCTTAGCGCTCAGCACCAAACTGGCACTGCTCAAAGCGGTGGCTATTTTTAGTTTTGAGTGAGCGCAACTGAATAACTATTTTATTTTTGGTTTGCGCTTTGCTCTTATCTATAAACGAACCAGCGACTTTTTGTGAATCGCAGCAACAAGCAACGCACAGCGTCAGCCGCACCGCTTAGCGCTCAGCACCAAACCGGCACTGCTCACAGCGGTGGCTATTTTTAGTTTTGAGTGAGCGCAACTGATTAACTGTTTGTATTTTTTTTGTGCTCTCAATCTCATTATTTTATTGTTGTATTTGCGATGTGCGCTACGCGAAGCAGCGAGTAAACGTGCTCTTAAATAATTAAAAATCAAATTAGTGTCTGCATGCCCAGTAGGAAAATTGAGAAAGTGACTGCTTGTGTAATATAATAATACTTTTTGTAAGCAAAATGGTGAAATTCATTTTTTGAAATTATTTTTTTAACGCAAATTTGTGTTTAATAATTATTATGTCATGCAATATTAATTATTATGGTTAGATATTTTATTGAAATTAATAAAAATAAAAAATTTAATAGCAGCTTACATCGGTTATTACATACATATAATTAAATTGAATGTGTTTCAATTATTATACCTTCAATTGTGTAGTTTAGTAACAATATATTGTGCTTTAATAATTACACCTTAATTTTGTAGTTTGGTAACAATACATATTATAAAAAAACAAATATTTTATCTATTATTTATTATTTATTATCTACTGCCGAGAAAATTTTATTTTATTAAGAGAAAACGTAAAGTCTGACAACTCGTTTCTTAATTTCATGAAATATACGTATAATCTTGATTGCGTATCAAACGTTTGTAAGTCAACTACGGTAAAAGAAACAACCATCGACTTGACTTTCGCAAGACACATTACAGCAGAAACACTTCCTTTCATTTCCTATTTCTCCTATCATCGTCCTATCCTCAACAAAATCACTCAAATAGGAATTAGTTAAGTTTTAGTTTACATGTACGATGTTTTAGCAAACAAAATATATTTCTATAGTTACAATTTGTGCAATTCTTATTTTCATTCAATTCCTTGTTCCTATTGTGCAATTTTATAATATTCATATCAATAAATATTCTACCGAGAAAAGGACGTTGTCACGTAAAATCTTCGCCCGTAAAACCGACTTTACAGGCACCAGTTTTTTTTTTAATTTTTAAGCTCGATACATTTTTCTATTGTTTAATTTATACAACTAGTGGACCGCTTATAGTCGGAGAATTACTTGAACTTTTTCAATGCTCAACCAACTTTCAGCTTTTTACTTAAAGAGCTTGCAGCTATCTCATAATCATAACAAATAACTGTCTACAGAGATAAATTGTTGAAATCTTTCAACTCATAACAAACATAACTCTATCTAAAGATTCTAAACCCAAAAATGATTGAAATTCCTGCATAATCGCATTAACATAACCAAAAATTTCCAACAATTGTTAATCGAATGATGAATGGCAAAATGTGTTGCATACTTTTGGGCAGCTTGATTAAAAAATCAACTCCATCTGAATCAAACATATCAAGGAATCATTTCTCATGCCTTAACCAAGGCAGAGGACAAAAACAAAAAGTCACATCAATTTTCAGAAAAGTAACCACAAAACGTGAAGCAGTGCAGGAAAGGTTCGATTGGATTGATGCACTGCACTCCGTGTCCAGGAATGTGTAAGGATGACTTTTGCTACTCTCTAATAAAATGAGTTGTCGAAAATGCTGAACAACAACTACTACTGCACACACATACATACACAGATGCACACCAATACATTGACTGACAGGCTTTCTCAACGACGAAGTCAACGGCGACTTTTGAACGCTGACTTGGAAATTGACTGAGCACTGCTTAGTGTGTGTGTGTGTATGTCAATGCATATGTAAGAGGCTGTATGTACGTGTGTGTATGTGTGTGTAAGTAAATGACTTTGAGAATGGGCATACCGGCGTAACATAAAAGCAATTGTGGAGAAGTTTAGATACCCTTTATTATATTTTTGAGTACCCTTTTCGGAGTTGACTGTTGAGTATTCAGATTTTTACTAAGGTTTCTGAAACTTCTTAAGGCTCCTTCGAAAAATTACATCGATAATTTGTATACTCCTTTTTTCGTATTTGCTTATATATGTAAAAAGGAAAGAATTTCATTAAATTTCATAGTCAAAGGGTCCGCTAGTGCAGAAATGGAGAGTTTTATGGTATCTATTTCCATTTCTGTCCAACAAAGTGACACCCGAATAATATTGAAGATTCTATTCAATTTATTTTGAGTATATTGAAGCAGGTTTTAAAGGACTTTAAAGGGATATTCTTTCGAGTTTGGCCAAAAAGAAGGGGAAAAGTAATCAGACTAGAGGCTTCTATTTTTCTTTCCATGTTAACGTGCTGAGGTTTTTTAGACAAAGGATTCAGATTAAAGCCGTCTGTCCGTCCGTATGTTACATTTACATTACATTTTTTCATATTAAATAAATAATTTTGTTATTATATTGTTTAAGAGGAGGTTCTTTCCAATTTGGTTGAAAAGAAGGCGAAGTTTGGGAATTATTTGTGGCATGATGGAAAGACATACAAACTTCCTGTTTTGATTGTTAAATGCGCTTTTTATTGTACAATAATTGAACATTTTTATCTCGTTGAAATTCAAAATGGCTGTTATTGTCTGCCTCTGCACGCAGAACATCTTTCCCGAATTTTAGTTCTTCAACCTCTTGTAGTGAATTAAAATGAAATTTGTTTTTTGAATCAGAATGAGTTTTGCCGAAAAATAAACTGAAATGGGGACGTTCGTAAACAATTTTTTTATTTCACTTTTTTTGTGATTTGTTGTGTAGGCAGCTCAGATAGTGACTGAGATCACCCAGAGAGATGGTCCTCGCATTGCCTAATTAAAAGAAAGGGATGAAAGGGAGGGATTGTGGAGGAGGATCAAAAACTGTACATCCCTAATCGCGCGAGTCTTTCATGTTGCAGAACCATATCGAACAATCGACGAAAGCAGCCAGATCCGTTATGGACACATAGGCTTGACTACCTAAAGAATGGTTTACACAGAAACTGGGATTTTCTTCTAAGAAGCGCAGGGCAGTCGCATAGCAAGCATTGAATGCTTTCTGTGTCTCCCTCATATCCGCAGCTGCGGCTGAAATCGTGATGGGGAACATGCAACCTATGCCTATGGTGCAGTGCCCCGTTACAAGGCCTACTACGCAGAAGTTCAAATGCTTGCTTTGGATTATATCTCGGCCAGAGTGCTCGGGAGATGCGACAACCGGACACCATGTCCCATTCTCTTTCCGCCAGAGCTCTAATCGTCTCCCTGATTTGTGATACTACGTCCTGTATTGGTCTTTCTATGTCGGTAACCGCAAGGTTAGCTGCCAGCGCTGAGCCGTTCCTGGCGCACTCTACCGCCGCCTAGTTACCAGGGACACCTGAGTGACCCGGAACCCAGCAGAGTGTTATTGAGGGATGATGGATACCACTGAGCGCTAGCGTTGTGCTACGGATCAGTTTACCTTTTATGAAATGCGCTGACAGATCTTGAGTTACAGCCTGACTATCGACCAGAATTACAATGTTCCTTAGACTTCCTTCCAAGCTGCAAATAAATCTAGCCGTTTGCTTGACTGCGTATATCTACACTTGAAAACCACTACACTAGTTGGGGAGGCGGAATTAAAGCTCTGTCGAAAGCTCTTCAGAGAAGATGCTCCTGGGCCCTCATCCATTTTCGAAACATCAGTATATATCGTCACCTCGTACCCTTTTAAGACGGTTCTTTGCATCCAATCTTCTCTTAGATTTGACATTGCTTTAACATGCTTTAAATGAAGGGAATCGGAACAATAGATCAAGACCTGTGCTTGAAATTTTGATGAAAAATGTGGTTCCGAGAAAAACGGGTTTTAAGTTTTTAGAAAGTCCCTCATTCCGGGACTAATAGGGTCTATTTCTATAAATGTCGATCGCATTGAAAAGTCCTTTCGTACACATATTCCACAAATATGTAGCTTACATTTTTGATAAAAAAAAAAGCGATTTTCTCGATCAAATTTGATAGAAACTACCCTTATATAGAGAGTATAATTTGTTTTGTAAAAACAATAGTTTTTCTCGACCAAGTTTAAAAGAACCTTCCCTAAAGATGCTCAAAAAATTTCAGAGATTATTCGAATACAGAGTAACTTGGAAAAGAGAAAATGAAATAGATAATTATTTAGAAAATTCTGTCTCCTTACATGCATCACTCTGCCTACAGCAAACTTGATGATGTACTCGATATACTCCTTAGAGAGTATAAGAAGAGAAAGAAATGTAAAGCAGTCCATGGCGCTGTCGCAGTCAGTCTGGTTCAATCGTGGACATTTCTCTGACGATTCCCGTTTTGGTTGCTCTTTTGTCCTTTCTCCATTCTATTTTTTTTAACAAATGTGCCGGCAACAGTTACACTTTGCCTGCGGCTGGAGTTGGCCTTAAATGGCCGCATGCGGGAATGGCTGGATGAGAGAATGTGGGAATGACTGAATGATGAAATGTCTGACAGACTTGCATGCAACTGTTCTACGTGTATTAGTGTGCTACACTGTGTGTGTGTGTGGGATCGACCCCCCCGGTAAGGCATCCTGCCTCTATGCGTTATATTTTCAAACCCACAACAAAGCGGAAACGTATTGACAACGAAGGAAATGGACTTAAGCCATGATTTATAGTTTACGGATTTTCCATTTAAGTTTATTGGTTTTCTGTAAATGCAACTAGGCAAAAAAAAGGAAAAGAAAAAAACAACAACCACAACTACAACTACAATGAGAGAAATGTTGCAAACAAGTCCCAGAAAGTGGTTTCTGCAACATGAGTTCCCTGCTTGCCCCAGCTGTCGATACTTCCTAGGCTCACACACTTTTATTTTCGAAAACTTTTTGTCTGTTAGTTGGCTTTTGAAGTTTGTTGTTGTTGCACGTTGTGGCCCAGAGGAGAGATTCCGGGCATGGCCGGCAATTTATGCTTTTAGTTGCAAGTTGCAACAACATATTGCAATTGGCTCAGGTTTTATGTGAATCCTCTTTGAAGTTGCTTTCCGCTTTTGGGGCTTAAGGATTTGTGAAAGGAATCAGCTGCAAGCTGAAAAGTTCTGCTGATTATGGCAGTTAATATTCGGTAGACTTGAAAGAAAACACGTTTTGGGAATATGATACCAAAAATTATGCCAAAAAAAAAACTAAAAATTCGGAAGCAGATGATGGCAGATTATTTATGCTTTAATTCATAGAATTTTTTGTATTGTGGCCGTAGCATTATTGAGTAATCCCATAGAAAAATACTGAAAAACTGGTTGGGATAATCGAACTTAATCCTGTTAAAAAAAAAAAAAATTAAAAATTTTATATTTTTTGGAAGTAATAAAAAAATATATTTATTCTGTAGAATCTTTGCATTGAACTCCACGAATTAAAAATAAATAAGAAATATATATATTTGTAAAATTTTTAAAATTCATTAAAATATATTTATTTTTGTAAAATTTATAAAGTTCCTTAAAATATATTTATTATACGCAAAGCTATAATTTAGCTTAAAAACTAAAGATGACGTTATTAAAACGACGGCAACGTATCCTTAAGAGTTAATATATATTATTTAAGCCAATTGATTAAATACGTCAGGAAGATAGTTTAAAAAAAAATGTTTTTTTCATTAAAAAAAACAATATTTTCATTTAATTCATAAATACATAAGGAAAGTGCGATTTTACTTTCCTATATGTACGGTTTATGTGCTAATTAAAATAAAACAAACTTTATTTAATTTAAAAATACATAGGTTAAATATAATTTAATTTGATTTGTGAAAAAAAAGATAAATAACAAAAAAAAAGTTTTTTTCCGCTGCGCTCCGGCACGCTCGCTTCGCTCGCTCGTCTAGATCTGGAATCTTTCCGATTGGAAAACATCGTCCAATGAGATTAATTTCAGCATAGAATTTTCAACCACTCGCCATCTTTACATTTTAACCATGTTTAATGGAGATTTGGTAGTTTTCTTCTCGGCATTGTAAGCAGTATCTGATATTAATGTTTTCGTACACTAATAATGTTAACCTATAATGGCGACAGGATGTCTTTTTTTTATTTTTTCACGTTCAGTCAAGACAAACCACAGATTGAAAAATATTGCCTAACGCGCCGTCCGCGAAAGCCGCGAAACAGGAGGGTGGAAGGCTTCGCGGCTAACTTCGCGGCGTTCGCGCCCGTGAACACACCATGAAGGTATAGTCGATAAATGAAAAAAAAAATTTTAGGAGTGGCAGCCCTTATCTCTTAGGGGTAGATGTTGGCCGATTCTCAGACCTGCCCAATAAGCACACAAAATTTCATGAGAATCGGTCTAGCCGTTTCGGAGGAGTATGTTCACACAAAAACCAATATTCACAATCCCACGAACCAATTCATATAACCTCATCGCAATAGGCTTAAAACTTCCGCATTGACCTCTAACACACGCAAAAATCAGATTCATCGACTCGTTCATGAGAACACCCATAATACGTAAAACATAAGTTTCTTCTTATATATAAAATTCTAGTTTCACAATGTTAGTTACCATACTCCTCCGAAACGGCTGTACCGATTCTCATGAAATTTTGTGTGCCTAAATAAAATAAATTTATAACGTTTATAAATTTTGTGTTTCCTTTTGACAAAAACAATTAACTAAAAAATATTAGTTAATCTGACAATGTACACAATGCCAACCTAAATTAAAAAAAAATCGTATTGCAAAATCAAATTGTCCTTTTTAGTATTTTCGTCGCAATTTTGTAATATTTTCACATAGCCTATTCTCGTCCCAGGAAGCTTCTGAACATTTTAAAAAAGTCCCATTAAAATTGGATAAAGGGTTTGGCGTCCAACCTCATACAAACAGACATACACTTTTTTTTATATATAAGATATGTTAAAAATAATATTTTTAATAGTATTCACTTTCCTTGCTTTAAAATCTTATAAAATAATTCTTTTTATTACGAAAAAAATGTGTTTTTCCAATAAAGAAAAAACTTTCCATTAAATTAAAAATTATCTAAAAAGTATTTTATAAGCAAATCTAAAAAATGGATTCATTAAACAAAAAATGTATTGAATTAACAAAAAAAAAATATATATTTTATATTCGGATAATCTTTACTCTACATAAGAAGATTAAAATAAAACAAAAAAAAGTTTAAATAATTTTCAAATGTTTAAAAAAATATTTACTCGTTAAGGGGTCCCGGCCACAATAATAAGTGAAATTTATGAAATTTAGCTTTAAACTTATTTCTATAATGGAGCTAGAATAGAGTGGCAAGAAGTCGTCACGTAACGAAATTCAGTTTTGATAAGTCGTAGAAACTTCACTTCTGGTTCACATGGAGTTATAATTGTTTAAAAAATTGAATCATAATGAATATTTTTGTTCTCAAGTCCCCAAAATCTGTTTGTTTCCTTAGACTGAAGGATGTGAAGGATTTGCTGGAATTTATGAATTTTTTTGGCTCAACAGAATAGCGATAATTTAAAGACGTCAATTCTTAAGTGTTTTTCAATTTAGAGTTTTCGCAGCTATTATTATGTAAAATGGGCCGCGAAACTCAACTAAGTGATTTTATAAAAGGTAGAACAGAAGGATATGTGGAGTCTGGTCTAAGTCACCATCAAATCGCCAAATAAATTGATCTAAGTCAAAATTTTGTTAGTAATTCTCTTCGAAAAACCTCGAACTATTGCAATAACATGAAAGGAGGTGGACGGGTATAATAAATAATTATTATGGAAAACGTTTAGGCGCTATTGCTTTGAAAAGTTTATGAGGATGGGAGACAATTTGAAGACACAGAGTCCTTATATGACGCAATTAAAAATGCCTGGACAGAGATTTCTCTTGGAGTTATCGCAAACTATTATAAATTTTTGCAAAATCGTATATGTATATGAAGTTATACTAAAAAAAGGAGGGCATACTTATTAATAAATTATAGCGAAAAAGTATATATTTTTGTTAAAAATAACCCAAACTGTGAATAATTACTTTTTATATTTTTTATTTGAATCTCTTGAACCTATACTGTTGAGCAAAAATAATCAGTCAAATTTTGGTATGTTTCTGGAAAAAAAAAATTATTTGTACTAATGTTAGAAACCGCTAACTGTTGTTTATTATTATTAACAATAAAATTTTCTATAACAAAAAAATCATTTCATCACAATCGGCCAATTAATTAAAAAGATATGATCCAATAACTTTGATAGAAATCGTGAACCTATTCAATTGAGCGGCAGTGTATTTAGAGATCTTCGACCGTAGACACATAAACTATTTGATTTGACTTTGCCAAAGAAAATTACAAAAAAAAAATCAATAGATATAATGACTGCTTCTGAAATTATTCAAAGTCAAAGATTATCAAAATGGGTCTTTTAAAAAAGCAATGTTTCATGTTTTTAAATGAATTTATTGGTTTACGAAATATTTTTTTGCACAAAAAATACTACACGAATATTTATTGATAACTCGATAAATAATCACAATTTTGAAAAAAAAAGTTTAATATTAATATTTAATCCCACATAAGGGGAAATCCACTATAAGAGCAGAATATTAATGGTCTCAAAACTTCAAAATTCGTATTTTGCTCCGTTCTCTGATGAATTTTGATTTACCATCTTTTATTTTTTAATTAATTTATTTGTTTTTAGCAAAATTTTTAATTTTAGGAAAATGTGGTCCTAAGTATTCAATTAATGATTACTCCAAAAATAATAAAAACTTTTAGCTTCCTGATGCTTAACAACGTCACCACAAATGCAAGTAATATAATTATCAAAGACATCTATTAAAAAAGCTATCTCCATTAACTTTCTATACTTTTTATCGATAATGCCCTCTTCTATACCATCATTATAGGTTATAATAGATATGTGCATCTACAAGCATGAAATTATGACTAGCCGCAGTACCTTAACCCAATCGAAATACTAAATTCAATTTTTGGTAAAATTTGTTGGTAAAATTTTGACAGTTTTTGACAAATGACTTTTCTATCTGATTTGTGCTTGGGTTGGCCATGTAGCCATTTTTGCTTCTAGCCCCGTCAGTTTTGATCCGATTGGAGTGCGCCGCATGACGCACATGGAAAATGGCAAATAGGAATATATTGTAGAAATGTGTCACCAATAAACTTCGTTATCCAGTATTGCAAAAGCTTACACTTATTGCAACTAGCAGGACATTGATTTGAATTTTCAAATGTTAGCTAATAATTATAATGCTTTTGGCAGAAGACCATTTCGAGACCATCATCATCATCCCGCCCCATTAAAAGTTCTCTGTAACACAATCTGCTACAAATGCTGCACTTTACTTGTCCCAACTTTAATATTCTGAAAGTTAAAGCTGAAATAAAGTTTTCTAGTATCCCACAATTACCCACCGTTGACTGCAAAATGCTGCGACATTATTCGCTTACTTTGCAAACTGTCATTGAAACTGCTTCGATAAATACATATAGATTGTATATATATATAGTATATAAACGTCACTGCTTCAATGTTTGATCTATGAGTCTGGGATGGCAATAGTGCAAATTCAAAATCAGCAACAATAAATGCAGCCCCGCCTTGGTGCTCCAAGGTTCCTCTGCTTCTCCTCTCTGCGTCCGTCTACTCCGTCTAACTCGCAGCTAAATCAGCAGCTAACCAAAAAGTGAAGCAATCCTGAGCTGAATAAACCAAAGCAGAGCCCGGTACTTGCCAAGTGCCAAGGCCCTGTCAGCAGAAAGTTAAGCCGGAGCTAAGCAGCTGTTTGCCGTGATAAGGAAGGGGTGAGCGGGCAGGGGAGAGGGGTAGGTCACAACTTCCACCTTTGGCTGCAGTACATCATCAATCTTCTTAGACAGCAAAGACAGGAGGTAAGGTAAGAAGGACACAGTTACAGTGCTCCCGTCTACCAAGGTGCATCAGTTTTGTGTACCGAACGTGCTGCTATTTCCTGGCCTCTACTAACTTGAGTACTCTCTCCAGTTAAAGTTCCCCCTCTTCCAACTCCCTACCTATTCATCATTTGCTGAGTTTTGTCGTCGCATAAAGCTGATGTTGCCAACGTTTTGTATGCTTGATATTTTTATGGAGCGGTAGGGTATATTGGGTTCGTCCAAGCGTTTGTAACAGAGGACGGAAAAAATAGACAACATTTTTAAGGAAAATAATTGTATAGCCCGACTTTGTTTCGAACTTGATCCGTGAGTTAAAATTTTTCCTGACAATGCGAGAATTTGTCTATGTACTAAGGCACAGGTTTACTTACTAAAAACATTGATTTTATTTACGCTTAGTTTGAGGATAGGTTAGGCTATATAGGCAGCTCAGATAGTGACTAAGATCACCCAGAGACCATGAGGTTCACTGTGTTGCCTAATTAAAAGAAGTGGAGGAAAGGAATTGAAAAAAAGAATGATAGTGGAGGAGGATCAACAACTGTACATCCCTACTCGCCTAAGTCTCTCATGTTGCAGAACCATTTTGAGGATTCGACGAAAGCAGCCAGATCCCCTATGGGCACATAGGCTAGACTACCAGATCCTCAAAGAATGGTTTACCCAGAAACTGGGTTTGTTTTTTAAGAAGCGCTGGGCAGTCGCATAGCAGGTGTTGGATGCTTTCTGTCTCTTTCTCATCTCCGCAGCTGCGGCAGAAATCATGATGGGGAACTTGTAACCTCTCAGCCTACCACCATTCTAGTCCTGTTTTTATGGAAGCACAGAAGTTCAGATCTATGCTTTGGACCATATCTCGGCCAGAGTGTTCAAGAAATGCGACAACCGGACACCATGACCCATTCTCTTTTCGCCAGAGCTCTAGCCGTCTCCTTGACTTGCGATACGACGTCCTGTTGTCTCTCTATTGTCTTTCTATGTCCCTAATCGCAAGGTTAGCTGCCAGCGCTGACCCTATCACCTCGTTACCAAGGACAACTGGTTGACCCCGCACCCAACAGAGGGTTATTGATTGGTGATGGATAAGGTTCAGCGCTAGCGTTTACTCTTTATGGTATGCGATGACAGAGCTTTAATTGCAAAATGACTATCGACCAGAACTACAATGTTTCTTGGACTTCTGTCCAAGCTGCCAATAAGTCTAGCCACTTGCCAGACAGAGCAAATCTCCGCTTGAAACACGCTACACAAGTCGGGGAGACGGAATGAAAGCTTCGCTGAAAGCTCTTCAGAGAAAATGCCTACTCCTGTGCCCTCATCCATCTTCGAACCTTCAGTATAGATCGTCAGCTCGTTCTCCTTTAAGGGGTTTCTTTGCAACCAATCTTCCCCCTCCGGGAAAACTGCGACAAAGTTGTCGTTCCGTTTCTGAGCCGTGGAGCTGTAATCAGTATCCCCGGTCTGCATAGATACACCTAACTCAAGTGGAATACTATTGCTATGACCACAAGTTGATGGCGTGGGAAGATTTAACGTCCGGAGTCTCACTGCGCTTCTAGCCGCCGCCGACTTCAGTAAAGTTCCCACTGGTTCCAGGTTCAGAATAACATCCAGCCGCCTGAGGTGTGGATCGCATTAGTCCGGTGATACCTAGGCAAGCCCCCCGTTTGCTTCCTCTGAAGATTGTCTAGGTGAGATTTAGTAGCCGCCTTCCACGAACATGTTAAAATTTTTAAAAAAATTCGACACTTTTCCGTCGACTCCTTAACTGTCCTGGAAAGTATCAATTTAGAGTAGCACACAAAATAAGGATTGATTTCAAATATTTTTGAAACCGAAATCTCATATTTTCTTGAATTCCTTGATGATAGACAGAATTGTACATAATCGCAAATATCGATTTATCGATGCTGCACGATATCGAAGGCACACAAATTAGTGCAATCCACAGTCGTATACCATCGGTTCTCTCATCGGACGCAAGTTCTGAGTTATGCCCTGCAAGTTCCCAACTGCCCCAACTTGGCTAGCTCTCTCACTCTCTTTCGCAACCTGGAGACCCGTAAAAAGTTTCAGTAAAGTTCCCACTGGTTCCAGGTTCAGAATAACATCCAGAGCCGCCTGAGGTGTGGATCGCATTAGTCCGGTGATACCTAGGAAACCCCCCCGTTTGCTTCCTCTGAAGATTGTCTAGGTAAGATTTAGTAGCCGCCTTCCACGAACATGTTAAAATTTCTAAAAAAAAATCGATACTTTTCCGTCGACTCCTTAACTGTCCTGGAAAGTATCAATTTTAAGTAGCACACAAAATAAGGATTGATTTCAAATATTTTTGAAACCGAAATCTCATATTTTCTTGAATTCCTTGATGATAGACAGTATTGTACATAATCGCAAATATCGATTTATTGATGCTGCACGATTATCGAAGACACACAAATTAGTGCATCCCTCAGTCGTATACCATCGGTTTTCTCATCGAACGCAAGTTCTGAGTTATGCCCTGCAAATTCCCAACTGCCCCAACTTGGCTAGCTCTCTCACTCTCTTTCGTATACTGGAGACCCCTTGGATGTAGCACGTAGCCGTTTTGTGGTCGCCAGTCGTCGTCGTTGACTGCTTTGTTGCAGTTGTTTTTGTTGCTGCCGCATTTATTTTGCAAGTGTTTTGGAGTCTAGGAGTAGTTGACTCCAGTAGAGTAAGTAGAGTACTCCCAGTCCCGTGTCCGTGTGAGACCCGGGGCGGCTGCACTTTGTTATTAATGCGCATTTAAGGTTTTTTTCGCCATTTTTTTGCCTCCATTTTTTATTTTTTTTGGGGTACAGCTTCAGTACACCTTTTTGGCTGGAGCTTTTGTATGTTTTCTAATTGAGGAAACATTAAAAGTCAAGTTCTGCTTGCCGCATTGTTATAACCCAGAAAAACACGAGTGCACTGCAGTCATGACGTGACAGGGGCGTAACCGGAGGCAGGTTCCCAGCTGTTTGTCTTTGTCTTTGGCTTTGTCTGACTGACTCTTTGGCTTTTTGTTGCAATTTTCTATGTTTTTTTTTGTTTTTATTAGTAACTTACTTATTTTGTATGCAATGCTGGTTTGGCTTTTTAATGAAGTTTTGGCTGTCAGTGCAATTCGTTTGGTTTTTGGGTCTTAACTTGGCTGGAGGTTTTGACTTTTTGACTTTGTCGTCAATTTGTTGGCCAGTGTTGAAAGCAATTGAAAGGGCGTTGTCAGTTGGATACGATGATGATTGCCAAACTGGAACATCAAACGCTCAATTAACTGAAACTCAAAGGCAGCAAAGCAGAGTTAAATGTTTTTGGTATGTCGTACTTTATTTGAAGAGGTCTAAATGGGGGATCAGCTGCTGCTGCTCCCTATTCGTCCTGACTGACTCAGAGCTCAGTTTGTGCCACATTAATCATTGCATACAATAAAAATAAATTACAAGCAACCCAAAGCTTGGCCCATACTGCCAAGTTTTACAGTGTTAGAAAAACTTGGCCAACTTGGAGCTGTGACTAGGAAGTCGTTCTTTATATGGGGTTATAGATCCTTATCTAAGCTGCCTCATTTCGGTATAGGAACAGTTGATTAAGATGCATGCTCTTTTAAAATAAATTTTATAATCTAACTAAGCGTTTTGGATATATCGTGAGTTAATAAAATTGTGCTAATTTAAAATGTAATAAAATGAAAAATAAGAAAACGTTTTGTATATCTCGTGAACAAAACTTTAAATAAAGAATTAAAAAATACGAAAAAAATGTTTTCAAAATTCTCAAGATTGTCGATTTCTCCAACGCTCATCCCAATTAATTTCCCCTTTCCATCCATTCTTTTCTCCCAGTGTAGACTAAGTGAGAACTATGGTACTAACGAGGCAGCTAAGCAACTACTGACAAGTTGTAGAAGCTGCAAAAGATAAAGAAGAAGAAGAAGCAGCTGGAGAAGAAGGCAAATGCGCAACGATTATGCGAGTTTATAATAAAGCCCACGACGATGACGATGAGCAGGATGACTACGACGGGCAGCTGGTAGCTGAAGAAGAAGTTGGCGAAGGATGCAAAAGTTGGGTAAAAACAACTTGAAGGCATTGTCTGTGTGAGCCCAGTGCGGGAGACGGCCTAGACGCCAAGCCATTTGTCAAAGTAGTGGCTGCTTTAAGGGGTAGAGCCAAAAGGGGATGCCAAAGCTAAGGCTCAGTACAGTTCAGTTCAGTGTTCTATAGATAGAAATAAGAGCGCGAAGGAATGGGAGATTGGGGAGAGCGGTAACGCTTACTTCATCACTATCTCTCATTCAGGGACACAAGTCATTTATCATTTATGCATTGCATACATATCGAGTTCGTCTGCGTATGTGTGTGTGTTAGTGTGTGTAGGTGTGAGGTTGAGTGTGTTAGTAATGCGATGCGTGGCAAACACATCAACAACAACAACAACAACTACAAGAGGAACCGCATGACGAACGACACTGACACTTCTTTGACCAGCGAAGCGTACAAAAACCGCAGCGACAGCCACACAACAACAACCACAGAGAGAGAAATTTAATAAAGTCAAGACGTTAGCCCGATAGTGGAATATTTGGTACCCTTTAAAAAAAAAGGTTTTTTACAAATATTAGTCGTGCTATACAAAAGTCTTTAGCCTTAAGAGCC
The DNA here is from genome assembly GCA_037043745.1 of Chymomyza amoena. Classification (NCBI taxonomy): domain Eukaryota; kingdom Metazoa; phylum Arthropoda; class Insecta; order Diptera; family Drosophilidae; genus Chymomyza; species Chymomyza amoena. The sequence continues at coordinate 47,685 of JBAMAX010001567.1, forward strand.
TTCTTGAAAAAAAAAGTTTTATTAGTGTGACCGTTTCATTTATGTGAAACTCTCGCATATTCATCGAAATATCGATTCAGACAAAACTCGACACATAACTTAAATTTTACCAAGCATTAAATTTTATGTGTAATTTTTAATTTTTTTGAAAACCGGGAGTTTTCTTAAAGGAATTCCTTTACGATAAATCTTTGCATATATCGATTTATTTTTAATTATTAAACACTCTTCTCTTAATGTTAGATTTAGTATTATATACTTAGTCAAATTTAATTAAATAATTATATCGATTTTTTTCTAAAACGAATCAATTTTCAGCTACCTTGCGAATTCGCAGTAAAAATGGATTGTAAAATTATTGTACGAATTTACATTTCGTTTAATTCTTATAATTAATATTGAAATCAAATATTTATACAAAAATATGTTGATTAAAGAATGAAGGAAATTTTAGTAATAAATTTAATGAGTGCCAGAAATCTTAAAGCCAATTTTTAGTTGATTTTTTCCCAAAACTTTTTTTTTGCCTTCAAGATATCTTGATATAAGATAAGTTTTATTTAATTGAAATTTATGATATTGGCTCCTAGACCCCAAACATAATATTTCTTCCAATTTTCAAATGATTTTTGTTATATTTCCACAATTACTTAAAACTTAAGATCCATCATCTCTCAATCTCAATCAATCGGTCAATCTGGTCGGACCGCTTCTTAAAAAATATTTTCAAGCATTATTTCCCTTGTTTTCTGGATGCCCTCACAGTTTAAAAAAAATTATAAATATAAAATCGCTTAAGTCTCGAATAGGATTCATTTTTTTGTGTTATATTCTTGTTCATCGTTACTTCGATCATAAAAATATATCTTTGGACAGCTTACAGTCGTCAGTCAAAACGTTATTAATAAATTCTTAATATGTCTAAAGATTTATAATAATAATAATGATTCTACCAGAATGCTATTAAATGGCTGTCTACTATTAATTAGAATAGGTTAAGAGAATATTTTCTAGTTAAGTCTTTTGGCACACCACGGTAGAAATAGTATACTAATTTTAGTAACGTCACGCCAAAAAACTGATAACTTATCTAATTTTTTTTAAATCTAACTAAACTTTTTTGTTTACCGATTTCGCAATTATGTAATTCAACATAAAACTTTTATCTTTTAATAAAACCGATAGTTCTTTTACTAAATAAGAATAAACAGCCTTTGAAAATTATCCTTGATTTTGTCATTATTTGTTTTACAAATGGAAATGCGCATATAAACCTTTTTATATTTATATAACAGCCATAAAAATATTTTGGAGAACGTCAAAAAGTTCCATAAAAATAAACTGTATGTTTCTTTCCATATATGACGCTTTTCAAGATATTTTTTTGAAGGCAAGTCTTTCGGCATGATAAGTTGAAATAATTCCATTGATAAATATGCTATTAATTTTATTAAAAAAACGAACTAACGAAATTTGCCTCCCAGTCACTGAGAGTAAAGACTCTACGAAGAGCGTCTTTCAAAAAAAATTTTTAATTGAAATAAGTTCTTCCAGAGTTCAGGAACATTTAGTTTGAGGCGGAGACACCTGAAAAAGCATCATAAACATTTTTTAAGAAAATATAACAGATTTCACTAGCTTAAACCAAAAATTAACCTTTGTAAAAAAGTGTTTTTTAGGGTAATTTGGGGTCGAGAAACACGAAAATGAAAACCAATTTTTTGTTCTCAAGCGCCGTTTTTGAGATATCTTCGAAAAATACGTTTTTTTTTTGGCAATTGTTTTAGTTTTTCCTTAATATCTCGTGAAGCAAAAGAAAGATGAAAGATGATTAAATCGAAAAGTATTCATGTGCTCTTCCCAGTCATATATATTTGTATGTATTTGTACAGATTAAGTAAAAATTACACTATGCAACAAAATTTCAAAATTTTCCTGATCCCGGCTTCAAAATAGTTGGTCCCTATGTAAAATTTCACACTGAATTCAAATCTGCTTAGAAAAATGTTGAAAATAGAACAGTTTTTGAGATATCGCCAAATTTGCATTTTTCATGTTTTGAAAAAAGGTTAGTCTACTAAAATACAATTTTCTCTGGTTTTAGTGCACAACCTAGGCGCCGAAAGTGACGAGCATGGTGAACGCTTCCATCAGCAAATGAAGCAGATGGAGTTTCGCTACCAAGGCAAGTGGGATCAGGCAATGATGGGAGACTATTGCTGGTTCTTGTTGCGAGAAACACAGAGTCTGCACAAAAAACAACAGCGGTCTACATCATTTGAATTTTTTTTCCTAACTTGAACTGCAATAAAAACTCCTAATGCTCAATGTTTATTCTTATTTGGCTTGGTAAGATGTGATTCTTAAACTGAAAAAACTAGCAAAAACTCGATATATTAGTTATATATCAATGTCAGAGAGGACATTTTGCGACCAATGCAAAACTTTTGAGCTTGTGAGAGCAATAGAATTCATGTGCTTTCAGAGTCATAAAAAATAAAATTTGAGTTATTTCACCAAATACTGCAAATGCGGAAGTATTTTTTACCCGATGTTAATGCACCAGGGCAAAAACTGTTCGTCAAAGATTACGCCATCATATCAATATCTAAAACCGGAGCAATTTTTATGGAAAGATCAAAAAAAACTCAGTAAAAGTCAGCATAAAATTGAAAAATCATCAAAATTTTTACTAAAATTCAACTTTGAAGTGCCGTAACTTCGTCATTTATGATTGGATTTTAAATAACTGTAATTTTTTAAGAAATAATTTTGTTATCTTTAATTTTCGTCCCAATTTACAAAAATCGGTGCACTAAAACCAGAGAAAATTGTATTTTAGTAGACTAACCTTTTTTCAAAACATGAAAAATGCAAATTTGGCGATATCTCAAAAACTGTTCTACTTTCAACATTTTTCTAAGCAGATTTGAATTCAGCGTGAAATTTTACATAGGGATCAACTATTTTGAAGCCGGGATCAAAAAACTGTTGCATAGTGTTATCGAAGTTAAAGGCAACCAAAAAAAAGTGTAATTTTTGACAATTTTTCATTTAATTAACGAAAAAAAATTGTTAAAAATAATATTAACCTTTAAGCTGGAAGAGACTTCTTTTACGAATATTTCGAGTCTAAGATCTTTGAAATTGGATAATAATCCCCCAAAAACAAAATTTTTTTAAATTAATATGCCAAAAAAAAAAAAGATAATTAAAAGCAGTTTAAATTGAAAGTTTTAAAACTCTACTGGTTGTTGGATGCGAGATCGCAATTCAGACCCACGAGAGGAACCATAGATCCAAGGACCCAAGCCATTGTGGACCTGTGCAAACAAGGGTGAGGTTTTTTTTATAACAAAGATGTACTATGCAGGTGCTCCTAGGTTAGTTCACAACTAAGATATTACATTTTTTCGGCATGAACGATATAAGTAAAATATTTCATAGAGAGCTTGCTAGACTGTCTGATCATTAAAACCTATTGTCTTTTAATAAGGAGGTAAAATTTCTAAAACTATTTAATATCATTGATCAACCATATGAATTTGAAGAGCTATAACGAATAAGAGTTAATGACAATAAGACTTTTGTATAATGATTAGTTTCAATTTCATGAATTATTATAATTTTTTTCTATATTTAAAAAACTAGATGATTGTAATCTGATAGATTGTAAGAAAAAACATTGTGTAAAAAATCATTACATATAAAAAATCGTTGCTACTTTATTAAGCTGATTAATAAAAATAATAAGCAAAAACAATAAAATATTTATTATATTATTTTTTACTTTTGCAGTGTTTCCAAAACTCCTCAATATTATTTTTTAATTGGCGTGTAAATGAAATATTAAAAAGGAAATAAATATTTAGTCACTATCAAATATTTTAATATTTATGTATTTCATAATTTAAGGTTCACTAAATTTTCCTATATTTATAAAACTAGCTGATTTTAATAGATTATCAGCAAAAACATTATCAGTAAAAAAACATTGACGCTACTTAATTAAGTTGATTAATTATAAAATTTACTTAACATATTTTTTTAATTATGTAGCATGCATAGCTTGTTGTGATGAGGAATAAACTAATTTACCATATGACAAAAAAAAAGTTATGTCCTTGAACCATCTACGTCACTGCTTACAACAAATAATTAAAAAAATACTATTGATAAGCAAAAACTAAAAAATGTATAACTTTTTTCATTCTACATAAATTTATTAAGTGAAAAAAATCCTTTTTTCTTGCTTTTAATGTTTTATATTAAAATTTTAATTTTTAGACTAGTAAATAAATTTAATGGCAAATTTAATGCTAATAGCACTTTGTGATAAAGATCAAAACAGTTTACGAATTAAATTAATTTATTAGCCGAAGGCCTACGTAGCCAGCGCTTTAAATTATTATCTTTAGTTTTTAGCTAAATTATGATTATATATAAAACATAAATATGAATTTAAAGAATTTTACATATTTCATAGTTTTTATGCATTTTAGAGGCTATAAAATAAAAACAATTTTGTCAAAATAAATTGGAAGCCTATTTCGTTCTGTTCTGAAATTTCATATGTCCATATATTAATTTATAAACTTAAATTAGTTTTTTATTACGGGCCTATTTAAGGATAGCTATCCAATTTACATATTGCACTATTTATTTACATATACATAAATGTAGACGTAGTCTGGCCAATAATCAGAGAAATTAATTCAATTTTGACTAAAACTTAAATAATTTCATGCAATTTTTCTATTACTCAGAATGAATGCATTTGGCCATTTTGCATTTTAAATCTGTTTTGATGAAACAATTGACTATTTTTTATCATATAAAAAAGTATTAAAGAATCTGCAATTAATTTGGTGTGAAAAATAAAATTCCACAAACAATTGAAATGGGAACTGTTGCGAGCGATTATCGGAAGCTTGTGAAGATGTCAATAACAATGACAAAGCTGGACGACCCCAGGACGAAATAACGTGATGCAAACATTAAAGCAGTCCAAAAAACTTTTGGATGTCTGCATTGGTTCCTGGAGAGGAATTTTTAAAATTGTTTTCGACATAAGGTGAGTAATAGCGAAATTGGTTCAAAAGAACCATCGAATGAACGAACAGGATCTGTTGAATACCTTCAACTACGTATCCGAATTTGGTCGAATGCGTTCATTACCGATAACAAATGGGCAAAGATGTCATCGAAATTAAAGCGAAAGTGGCTAATAAAAATATTCCAAAACATGTCTTACCATGAAAACTGTGTAAAAATCAGAAAAACAATGCTATCGGGGAAAGTAAGTGAAACGGGTAATTTTTTCTTGGACCTTTTCGAGTTTGATGATTATTACGTATGCGGTAGAGCTATGTTATTCGTAGTTATTATTCTACAGCAAAATTGCAAATAATTATCGAGTTAATGATAGCTGAAAACTGTGTTCTTAGTCTTTTTCTTTGACCATATCTCTTAAAGGAACAAAGAAATTAACGCAAATTTTTTCCATGAAAGACAAAAAAAGAAAATACAAAATTTTAAGTAAGACATTTTTTTTTTAACTTTTTTTAAAATATTTTTTCTTTCAAAACTGATTTTCGTTTTTAATAAGATTGCTAATGGCGATTTTATGCATAAAAACTTCAATATTTTTGGCCAATATAAAAATAAATTAATGCAAATTATATTATAATTAAATTATATATAAAATTAGATAATATTCCTCTTTCTCAGTTGAATGTTTTATTTAAATTAAAAATAATTAAAATTATAAAAAATTATAAAGGACAAAAATTAATACATCTAGTACAAATAAAAAATTAGCTATATATTTAAAATATATTTTTATAATTTTATTTTTGTTTAATAAAATACAAAATAGTAATTCTTTATAAAGTTATGTAGAAAATGTATATTAAATATAAAAAACATATCAAAAATAAAAATAAAAATGCTAAAATTTTATTTTGTATTGTATACAAATAACACTGTCCAACAGTGATTTAGAACTTTTCAAGCGACCTAGTGTACGTTGTAGGTCTTGACGAGTAGATCACGATAGTGTTTTTCGAAATTGTCTAACACCCCCAAAATCGGAAGTTATCGCTTAAAAACCGTTTTTCGGGTACTGCGATCACTCCCACTATCACAACGTCGCCATTTTTAAACCGATTTTCGATTGCTTTACGGCTTTGGAAAGAAGAAAATGGGAGCTATATGATATAGTCTACCGATTTTGTTGAAATTTGGCACATTGCTTAAGTGCTCAGAAAAATTTCAAAACGCCAAATTTGAACAAAATTGGTTGACTTATATCATATAGCTCCCATAGGAACGATCGGTCAAAAAATCGATTTTTTAACAAAATTTGTTGTATTTCGTTTGTTTTTTAAAATATTGCGACCAAATTTGGCAACTTGTAAGTTTTTTATTGTTCTTAAGCATTATTCCAAATTTGGTTACGATATCTTAATGTCAACAAACGAATTATCCATCTAAAACATTTTTTTTTGTCGATGAAAATTGAATTTTCTTGTTTACAATAAGCGTCGTAACTTAAACATTTATCGAACCGATTTTAATAAACCATAACTTTTCTTACTCGGAATTAATATTTCTTTAAGATTAAATGTAAAAAATGTTATATAAAAATGACTTCAAAGTGTGAAAATCGAATAAAAAAAGTGTAAATCTTAGATATCTTTTAGAAAAATCGCGTAGTTGCTTTGTATAAAATATAAACAAGTGTATATCATCTTACAGCTTGAATCTTCTTCTTTCCAAAGCCGTAAAGCTTTGTTGTGATAGTGGGAGTGATCGCAGTACCCGAAAAACGGTTTTTAAGCGATAACTTCCGATTTTGGGGGTGTTAGACAATTTTGAAAAACACTATCGTGATCTACTCGTCAAGACCTACAACGTACACTAGGTCACTTGAAAAGTTCTTTGATTTTTTTCAATTTTGTAGGACAGTATAATTGCCGATTTAAAAATAAGTTACTAAAAGGTAATTCAGGAAAACTCTATACAAGCTAGTAAATGAATTATACCTAATGATCGATATTATTTTAAATATTAAATTAAGCTGTGTGGTTAAAAAAAAATTGCTATATTATAATCTTCTTCTTCTATCCTTGATCCTAACGCAGCATAGGGCCTCAAATAATTATTAGTTGGTTAATATAAAAATAATTTTTTTTTTTTGTGAATATTTCTTGGCTTTTTAAAATGGACTATTTTATATATTATTTAAAGTAAATTTATTTAAGTATAAATAAAATATTAAATAAATATTATGAACCCAAGGCGATTTTAAGCTTTGATGGCAACACTTTAAAAACTCAACTTACCTTATAAATATATGACAATACAGATAATGCAGACTAGCTTCTTTTATTTAATTTAAGGCTCCTCTCTCAAATATAACACTAGTCGACAAAATTAACACTTTATTTTCTCTAAAGATGAGACTTATATTTTATGTTAGAATAATGTTTCACCTTTCAAAATCCGATTTCTTTTTCCTCCCAAAGTATAGACTCTAACATAAAATATAAATCTCATCTCTGGAGATGTTTCACCGTCGACTAGTGTTATCGTCAATGGAATGAATCAATTTTAAACGTCAAATTTTTTTTATAGTCCCCTATCGATATTCGAATCTATTCAGCTTCTTCTGCCTTTTGCATAAATTCTCCATATCTATAATACCCTTGTGTATAGAGTATCAAAGTGAGCGTAAAAGAGAGTACAACAACAACAACAAAAAGCTACAAGAGCAAACCTTGACTAAGCCTCAGTTGATTTGTAAAGCTTTGCGCCCTAAATCTCTGGGCCACTACGTCGCATAGTTCTTTTCCTTCTTCTCTGCCTTCCCCGTTTCCGTTCTCGCTCTCTTCTTCCCATTCACTATTTCTCATTCCCGCTTCGTCGTCTACTGACATTTTAGTTCCAACTTACTTGCATGAATATGGTTTGAATGACATTCGAGAATTTGAAGGACATGCTGGCAAAGTTTTTGACAAGCTCTCAGCCCTCCGTTCCCTACCCACCCTGTATCCCCACTCTAGCCCGTAGCACAACTTAATGCATGTCACGAATATTTATCAATGAAGTGCGTCCAAAAATTTAGTTGCTTGTTTTGTTGTTGTTGTTTTTGTAGCTATTGTTGTTGTTATTTCCATAGTATATAAAAATGAAATATGAGAGGTTCTTAATAATCAAAATTTCTGCTACAGATTTAAGCACACACATCAAATGTCTTTCCGTGTGTGTGTGCGTATGTGTGTGTATGTGTGTGTATGTGTGTGTCTAGGAGAGCTTAGTCTTGTATGCCCATCTTAATGTATACATATGTCTGGAGTATATATATAGGGGTCAAAATATGTGAAGCCAAAACATTTTTGAAATCAAAATTTTTAATAGTTACAGATATTAGTTAATATTTTGATTGTACATTTTTGTATAGGGTGGGCCAACTGTTGGTTTGTTTTTGTAATGTATGTATTTTATTTGAATATTTGCCAACGAAATTGAGCAAATGTAAAGGTTGGCTTTTTTAATAGGTAAGGATTTCCGAAAGACTCATTTCTGAAACCAGTTGTTCTTTTTGACTTTAAATTTTATTTTACTCAGTGGGGACTAATCAACCATTATGGTAAGACTTACACCACAAGAACGTCTTCAAATCTTCGAGATTTCTAATAAAAAACAGTGTTCTTCGTAAAACTCTTCGTGCAATTTATGGAACCAAGAATCATCCGATTGGATGATTCGGATTGGATTCGGTTGATTACCGAATGCAAGTTTCAAAACACTTATTTATGTTTGAGAAAAAATGTCGACCGCCAGTATGCGAACATCATTATTTTTGTTGACTTTTTTGCACAAAGAGATGATCCCGGTGTTCCCATCTACTTTTGAATCTTGTACTCTCATTTTCACACGACAACCGTCTTAATAGTAAGGCTGTTCCACTTTTACGAGTTCGGTTGTTAAATGATACATGAGTCAGATTGGGTAAGAATTATGAGTGTTTAACAACCAGACCAACGGATGGAGCACCCTATATAAAATGCTTTTCTTTCTAAGTAGCTAAAATAATAAATAAAAGTATTGAAAATAAACTTCCACCTTTTGGCTGTAGGATATGTTGAAATTATCCGATTAATAATATAAAGCTTGTTTTTTTTTGGAGGTTCACAACTTTGAATTGGCAAAACTGCTTTATCTGGCAACCCATTTCACAGCTGATAGTTGCTTTTTGTTGAGTTTATTTAATCAGTTCATAATGGATAGACTTACACCAGAGCAACGCTTGCAAATTGTTAAAATTTCTTATCAAAATAATGATTGAGTTCGTCAAACTTATTAAAAATTTTATTCTACAAGAAGCCCATTTTTGGTTAAACCAAAACCAATTATAAATAATATTTCCCTGATTTGCTATTTTGTCAGTCGACATGAGAGTGGCCTTGGTGAGAGACAATTGAACACCTGGAAATGAACATTCGAAAAGTTATTGGCGAAATGCGGCCTCAAATTCTGAGGAAATTTGAGAAAATTGCTGTAAAACTTATTTAAGCATTTACATGATAAAATTTTCTATCCAATCATTCATTGATACTAAAGATAATTTTATTTGTTTTATTACGTTTTAAATTATGAAATTCTAAAAAAACACCCTTTATTATAGGAAGTTCAAGTGATGACGTCATAAGGTACTCCGTTTCAGAATGAAATTTTTTTTTTGCGAGAAAATTTTAAAATTTTTTTCGGATGTCTTTTTTCGGAAACTTTTTATTTGAAAATAAATATATTATATAAGTCTGTTGCTACCTACATAATCAAATGGTTAAGCTACTTTAAGTGAGATAAGTTGGCATTATTGGCTTTAAAAAATTAATGAAGGTGAGTTTAATATGGAATATAAGGAACTTAGTAGAAGACCGAAAGTGTGAAGAAAAACGTCAATTAACTTATTAGTTAGGTTAGGTTTGGTTACAACGGCTAACCCTTGGGGGAAAATTAAATTATTACTAAATAAAAAAATTGGGAAATTGGGTGGATATAGATGTAAAGCCAATCACTTGCTTGGCATCAAAAGTTTTTTGCATGGACCTACAACGATAAACCAAAGAAGATAAAGTCATTGGGATCACCTGGTATAGACAACCAAATGGGATATTCATGGAAAAAAAATCATTCGGTGTGCTTGGTAATCTTATCTTTTTGTCGCGTGTTAAAAGTTTGAAAATATTACTGAGGCTCTCAATTAAAATTGAAAAGATAACTCAAGGAATAACATTCATATTACATCATGTCAAAATTATTCTTATAACTAGCTTTACAAAAGCTTTATTGGCAAGTTCTAGTCCAATGATTTTTTGATCGATCCGATAGCACCGGATCTGTCTGATCACCATTTTATCCATTAAGATACCAAAAAAATCTACCTACTCGAACCAGCCGTAAAGGATTAAGAATTCTTCTGAATCTAGTTCTCAAACGCTTTTTAACGGACATGAAATTTATTTATGTTCCTTATGTTTTAGGCAGCATTTTTATTTATTATTTTTTATAATTATAAAGTACAAGTTAATTTTAATTTATAAAAGGTTTTGTAGCCAGAGCAACGTAGGCCTTAAATCAATCATTTAATATTTTTTCCTGCTGAGTTTTATTTTTTTTATATCTAGAACGATGCAAAGAAAGTATTATAGTATTGTATATAAGAATTTAACAGAAACTAGTGCTCTCATTATATTTATACCAAAATGATCCTTACTAAGAGAGAGCAAAACTCAGAATCTTTGGATTACCCATATTGTTTATAATATCGGCGATCCTATTCATACTGACAAATTTTCGATTAAAATCACTTCACAACTTTGAAAAATTACTAAATTAAAATTTCCTTCGAAATATGATTATAAAGTTGCTAAATCGCTTTAAGGCTTTAAAAATAATAAAAATACTGTTCATTTTTATTTTAGATTTAAAATCAAGAAAGACTAAATTAGTTTTTTAAATTTAGAAGAGAACGTTTTTTGTATGTTAAAAGAATCATTTAAATACAATATTTACAATATTAGAACCAGAATTTTGTTTTGGAAATCCAAAAGCGAGCTTCACGTATTTTCACCCATAGACACATGTGTCCTCTCAATGGTTCGATTCCAATGGATGTGAATGTGGCGATGGCATTACAGGCTACTCCTGTGATTGATGGTCAATGCCAAATGGATTTTTCATATTTTGTTTACTGCCTTCGAATTGGTATTGATATTTATGCATGCACACTCAAAGGTAATTCGGTATGGTCTTTAATCAACGCCGAAAAGTATGCTATGAGAATGGAGTGACCCATAAGATGGACACAATGTGGAAAGGAAAGCTAGGTGTGGTAGGTTAAAGATTGAGCTACGGTAGAAACTAGAATTGTTCTAGGCTTGGATGGAGAGGAGAAAGGATGAGATTGATTCTATCTGCATGATGGATTTTTATATTAAATTACAATGGTAATATTGATCAAAAGCTTTGAAGCGACTCTGAGAGCGAAGATAAAAGACTAATTAAGACAATTTGGAAATTGTTTAAGAAAAAAACCTTTTTCGGATTGGCTACCTCATTCCGGACAGACGCAACGAGGAATGAAAATTATGAGCTTCAGCAAAACCGCACTCGCTGCAGACTTACTCTATCTTAAATACCCTACTTAATAGAGTAAACTCTGTTACTTTTGCTTTAGAACTTCTAGTTTTCGAGTTTAGAGCTATTTAAAGTTCAGCAAAATTAACTTGGCCCGAATAGCTTTAAATTTCCGCTTCATTACAAATTATTTCCGTTTAAAAACCATTTGTTGTCCAAAACTATAAAAGCCAACCCTCGTGCCATAGAGTTACCTATAGCTCTGCATATTTTGCTTAAAGTCTAGTTGTATGGCATTCATTATAGTTATTTCTAATGTTTGGTATGTACTTTGTCTTTGTTAAATAAATTAATAAATTATTGGCTTAAATACTTCTATATGCTTTGCAAGTTATGCAACAAAATCTGCTTGTATACAGTATGTGCTTCCTTATGTACAGTTGAGAACATAACTATAATATATACTATGGCTATGTTTATGCCTAACTATATACAATTCTTAAATGTTTGAAAATATCCTTTGGCTATTCATTTTACCTGCAGTTGCGCATTTTTGAACCAAATCGAATATTCGATTATTCTGCAAATTTTCATTGGCAATCAATATTAACAAGGCTGTTCCGCTTTTCACTTACACTAAAATTTAGCTAAATCGACTTTGATTTTATCATCTATAGACTTTTTGTTGTTTTAGATTATTTGCGAATAAGAATTTATTTCTAAAAGATCATCGGATATTTATTCAAAGCATTTTGCTAACCGAAAAATTCTTATAATTTTTTTTTATTTATTTAATTTAATTTTATATTATTTTTTTATTTTAATGTGAATGGATATAAAAATCTTTGCAAAAGATTGGGTATCGTCCAGCTCAACTTTTCTTTATTGTTTGGATGTCAAAGAATTCAGAAATGGCGAAAAAAAAGAAACTCTTAAAAATCTACCATATAGAGTTCTTATCAAAAATAGTTTTAATTTGTAAGATAATTTAATCTTTTGAATACTAACAGGAAAAAATAATTCGATTATGCGGAAAATGTTCTAAGGTAATCAATAACAACGGGTTGTTAAGCTTTTCACTTTCACTAAAATTTACCGAAATTTTATTTGAATCGATAATAGACTTTTTGAAGTTTTACACAATTTGTGAATGGACGAATTTCTTTATAAAAAAAATTATACCAACTTAATTCTTTTTTTTTTATTTATTTAATTTTTATTTATATTGACTATATATTTTTTTGTGCGAATGAATAATGTTGATGAAGTCAAAGATTTGGTACCGTCCAGCTGAACTTTTCTTAAATGTTGATTCAGAAGTAATGGAAAAAAGAAAATTTTAAGGATTATGATAGAGTTCTTATCAAAATTATGTTCTTAATTTTTTGAACAATTTTTTGAATAAGTTAATGCTTTGTATGTTAATAGCAAAAATAATATCTATTGAACTTTTCCGCTTTAACTTTTCCGCTAAAATTTATCGAAATCGAATTTGAACCTATAATTGACTCTTTAAAGTTTTGGACTATTTCGCAAAAAAAAGAGAATTTTTTTGTAAAAAAGTCATAAGATATTTATTCCAAGCCTTTTCCTAAAGTATCTTTTCTCTTTTCTTATCCTGAAAGATGTTTATTCAAAACCTTTACCAACAAAAAAAATTTCTAACAATTTTTTATTTATTATTTATTTAAATTTAATTAATATTGTTTATTATCTTAATGTGAATGATGGAGCTGTACTATTTCTAATTGTATGAACGGCAAAGAATTCAAAAGTGACGGAAAAAAGCTTTTACAGATCAACTATGTAGAGTTCTTATAATAAATATCTTTTCTAATTTGTTGACCAATTCTTAAAATTAACTTAACTAACTGTTAATAGATTGCATTTTTTTTTTAGTCTAAACAAAAATCTTATTTCGAAACGAGCCTCAATAAATTAAAAATGGAATTATATGTTGAAAATTATTAAATTAACTAAAATTTATATTCCAGTTTATTAATGCAAATCAGAATTAGAAAAAATTTTTTTTTTTCGGTTTTTTCATAAAAGTTAATCTATTTAATTACATTAAAATAAAGTTAATTTAATCTTAAAATTTTTCAAGTAAAAACGTAATTATTTCTGTAATCTAAATGAAATTTTTATTTCGAAAACGAGCTAAAACCTAAAAAGTATGGTAAAAGAGATTAAATTTATTAGAATTTATACATTTACTCTAAATTTTCTTTATAAATTTTTAAAATAAGTTAATCTATTGAAAGTGAATTGGCAAAAATTAAGTAAATTTCGTATTTGATTAATTTTTCCAGTAAAAAAATAATTTTTTTAATTCTAAACGAGGTTCTTATTTTGGAAACAAGTCTCACTAAGCTGCACCCGGAATAATGAGTTAAAAAATTTAAATTAACTGAAATTTAAGTTCCAGTTGATGCCAATCAGATATACTAATTACGGAACAGATACTACGCAAAATCGGTTTAAAGAAGCGATAATTCGAAATTTTCGTATTTTTTAAGATGAAAATTGGCATTGATCTGCGTCAGATTATTAAATATTTTTTTCTTGAATATCCTTATTCATATCACAGAAATATAAAATTTTATTTTCATATTTTAATAATAATAATAAAATAAAAGCATATTAGAAAGTTTCCAATGAAACCTACTATTGCTTTAAATATACGTATAATATGAATTTAAAAGTCACTCCTGGCGGAACATAGGGTAGTCTGCGTCAAAAGTTCTTAAAAATTATTGGGTATGATTTTTCTTTCTATTCCTTATTTCTATTTTTATTTCGCAATTTTTAAGTCAAGAATGTCATATACCGACCTTCTCCGAAAAACTAATAAAATATTCAGTTTCGTTTTGATTTCATGTTTAAAAGTCACATCTGGCAGAACGTAGGGTAGTTTGCGTCATAAGTTTTTAAGAATTATAATGTATAATTTTTCTTCTTATTACTTAATTAGATTTTAGTTAGTCAGAAATGTCATATACAGCACTTCTCCCGAAAACGAATAAAATATTCGGTTTCATTTTGTTTTAATATTTTTGGTGGTCCAAATTTCAACAACAATATTTTTTAAGTGTTGAAAGCGAAATCAAAACGAATTTCAAAGGAAAGGGAAATATGGAAAAAACTCTTTTTTTTCTTCTTCATATTTTATTTACAATTCGTAAAATAAAAGCATAATAAAAAGTTCCTATTGAAACCTAATATTGTTTTAAATATATAATATGAATTCAAAAGTTAATCCTTCGGACTGCCTAGTCTGCGTCAAAAGTTTTTAAACATTATTGGGTATGATTTTTCTTTCCATTCCTTAATTCGATTTTTATTTCGCAACTTTAAAGTCAAAAATGTAATATACAGACCTTTTTCGGAAAACGAATAAAATATTCGGTTTCGCTTTGAATTTCACATTTTTGGTGCTCTAAATTTCACCAAAATTTTTTTGTTAAATGTTAAAAGCGAAATCAAAGCGTATTGGCAAATTAAACAATCCCTTTCAAAAGAAAGGGAAATATGAGAATTTATCGATATAAGTAAGAAAAGTATGATAATTTAGAAAAGCTATCGAAAACGATAAATATAAAAAAAATCGTAAATGATTATAATGTATTTGTTTCGGCAAGCACGATAATTTAGAAAAGCTCTCGATTTTAAAGCGAAATGTAGCCAGAGTTGTAAAGCGAGTTTAGTTTGAATTGTCCTAGGGGCATTTAACTTCGAATTATATTTATAACCTTTCTAAAGTCTCATACTTGTCGAATCTTTTATTGGAAACGTTTTCGATTTTTCATAATTACGAATCGGACTGAAAGTTTTTATTTATTTATATAATTATAAAGTAGAATTTAATTTTAAGGTATAAAGGTTTTGTAGCTAGAGCAACTAGACCTTCAGGCTGTGGACTGACAGTATTGATGGCTTTACAGAGAAAAGAAGTGCTTAGGGCCACCTATTTAGACCCTCGAAAATGTATCCAATAACTTTTTAAGTCTGGGCAACTCAAGTTTACCCTCATTTTCTAAATACCTTAAATTTCCAAAATTTGCATTGCAGTGAAAAACGGAACATGCTTTATACCATATATTGACATTCCATACCGCTAGCAGCTTAAATAAATTCAATTAAAATTGACAACCCATTGATGATTGACTAATGCAAATATTTGGTTATAATACATAGAGAAATATGTCCCTAGGACAATTCAAGCTAAGCTTCCTTTACAACACTGGCTACATTTTGCTTTAAAATTACCATTCAGGATGTCTGCAAAAAGAAAAAACCCTTTGCGCCATATTTTATTTGCATTGTCGTACACCTGAGTTTGTTACACCCTTCTTTTTTTATCCAATTTGTGCATAACATAGACAGAGGGTAGAGGGGTTGGGAGTTGGAGCTGCAGCTGCAGGACGAGATTGAACCAGACCAAGGTAAACTCAAACATCGCATTATTTATGCATGCAATGCTCTTTGAGTCTGCCGCAAAAATTTGGCATTCGCTTCGTTTCCATTCCGCTTAGCGGTTTGGTATTGGTCCTAGGGACGTACAGGACATTTTATTGAACTTGGAGTGAATGCAGTCATTGATCTTTTGTGCCAGACTTTGTTTATGACCAGGTCGGGACTGAGTCGCTCTTAAAGTTATCCAAAGTCCAACTCCATTAAATTTTCACTTTATGTGCAACATTTGAAATTCTGTTTTTACCCATCTGTTCTAGTCATGGTCATAACTCAAGTTGATTGTTTAATGTTGTCAGCAGCTGCCAAGCCAGGAACCTCAGCCGCACAATTCCCTCTTGTCCTTGACGCCCAAACCGAAACTCCTTTCCCTCCTGCGCCACCTCTCTACAATGTGTTTGTGTGTTGTTGTATTATGCACTTGGCTGGTTAGCCAACTTTTCTTCTCTCGTTTACAACAATAACAATAATTTATAAGAATTGATTATGCTGAGTGTGCAATCATAAATCGTCGACAACAACAACAACACACACACACACACACACAGATACACACGCACAGACACACACACAGAAGCCCGGAGATAAGCCAAATCACCCAACCATCTATTTAGCCACTAAATTTTGGCCTTGGCTTTTCAACATTTTCCACATGACCAAGTGAGTTAAATTACTTTAAAGCCATTTAAAGCTTTTGCTTTGAAGCTGAATTTATGTGTAAGGATTCGTTTTTTCTTTATCGTAGGTACTTTTTGTACGCAGGATAAACAAAACTTACCTCCGAGGCTTTTAAACTTTGCTTTTGTATTTTAAAAAAATAAAAAAAAAGTTCTTCAGAGTAATATCTTGTTTATATATCTTCTATAGCTTCCATAGAAGTTTTAAATACTTCGAAAAAAACGTTTTATTGTCAATGTTCATAAAGGTCTCTTAACCAAAGGAGCGAATATCTTAATATTTAGATTTTATGTCAAAAAAAGGCTCCCTAAGCCTTAGGAGCTCCTTAGCTTATAGGTCAAGTGGTACAGTGACGAAATGACCGCTTATTCCAAAGAAACGAGGGATTATGTGCTTCAAAGTACTTTTCTTCATTGGATTGGGTTCATCCATAGGCATAAATTGTTCTTTTGTTTCATGCTTTGCCTATCATGATCCTCTAAAGATCTTTTTGAGCACCTCGGGTGAGTTTTTTAACTTTTTTTTGCACTAATCGACATGAATCTTTTTTGGAACGATCTTGACCCTTAAGCTATGCAGTATACAACGCATAGAAGTCTTTTTGGCGCCCAGGGTTGCCACAATCTCAATATATTGATTAACATTCTTAATAGCATTGACATTTTTTGCGAATGAACTCTTCCGAGATGCTGCATGTCGAAAATTTGTCAAAAATCAAGGAACGAATTCACATTTCAGTTCCATTTTTTGGTTGAGATAAAAAAAGTCGGTCGAAACGTTTTTAAAAAAATATCAAACTTTTCAATGAAAGTTTCATATTGCATCTGATATCAAGTCGAAAATTATAAATAGCAATTCACGTAATAGTTTCAAATCTTTATGATTGATTTTCCAAATTTTAAGTGTATAAAAAACTTTTTAGTTTCAGTATTTTTTTATACCAGTAACACTGCTTATCAGCGTTTTCAGGAATTTCCTCGAATTCTCATATTAATAGGTCACTGTGCAATAATCTTAATGCTCTATAATCTAATTACCATTTTCTATATGCAAGTGTGTACAGATGAAGGTCATATCCTTGACAAATAAAATTTATTCAAAGTTGCAATTTAATCGAAATTAAATTATTAAAAAGATGGCGAACGTTAAAGTCGGACACTGGCGACTTTCGGATACCCTGTAACATTAGCTAGCAATAAAATCCGGTATATTGCTTAAGAACACTAAAATTTGAGTGCCAAATTTGTTTACGATACCTTCTTAACAAACGAATTTATGAGCTATTTTGGACAAAAAAAATTAGAAGTCCCAATATTTCTTCCAAAAAACGATCCTAAAGTAACTATTAAAACTCAAAAAATCCCACCCTATATCACCTTCCAGCTAATAAATTCAGTGCCAAAACGCCATAATAGTAGATTAGAAGAAAGGGGCTCATAGCTAAATTTAAAAAAAGATTGAAATATATATAAAGAAAGTAATAAAATAGTGGAGAAAAATAGATCAACATTTTTTTGTTCTTATTTTTTTAATTTTCTTAAAAATTTAAAAACAATTTTTGAAGTTGATATTTTATAAGTTTAAGTATTAGTCTAGTATTGCGCATTCAAATTTTTTTTTTGTGAAATACTATGGTACTTCACCTTTTACAAGCTTCAAAAGCCAGTACTGAACTTTTTCATTTAATACAGATCATACAGACTATTATATAACCTGCAAAATACTTTATTTTCATAGTATTTGTCCTACTATGCTTTAGACGGTCTTGCCGAATAATAATGAAATTGTTGTTCTAAGGTTGATATTGCTGCTGTGGTTATTCCTCCTTTTATGATACATTTTGGTGATTCGTATGAGTTTTCACCTGCATGACTTCAACGTATAAACGTCGAACCTACATTGTGCACTCCATATGAGACATCATATAGTGTAAGTTTTATATAGATATGTTTATGCATACGGGCACAATCGGTACCACACTGATGTTTTAGTTAAAGCATTTATACATATATAGATTTTTGTTAGCATATAATAGCACAAAATATTGTGCAAACCGCGTAAGGCGTGGCATTACATAATTTAAGTTTCACAGCGATATATTCTCGCATACGAGCACAATCGGTACCACATTAATTTTTTTTTTTTTTTTTTGTGTTGACGCAATTATATAAAGATTTTTGTTAGCACTTAAAAGCGATTATAAATAACTCTTTTGGTTTGATTCTTTTGAGCTATAAGCAACCGACATTTAAAAAAGAAAAACATCGAATAAGACCAGACCACTCATAGGGGTAGAGACTAAAAAATAATAAAGCCAAATTTTAAAGAATATAAGGAAAATTTAGTGTAGAGTGGGGCTGTAAAATTGATTATTTTTATAGTTTGTTGTCAGGTCCATCGAGAGGGGGAAAAGAAAGATTCTTTCCGGGCCTGAAATTTTCCCAGGGGCTCGGTCTAATTTCTGTTGCACTCTCGTGATTCAAGCTAAAGGTGTTAAAGAGTGGCCGATACATTTACCCTTACCGCTTTCGGATTTTCTCTCTAACGCCCCTGTAAGTTTACAAACTGGTCCAACATCAGAACTAATTCTAGATCAAAACTGGTTCAAATTACATTATGGTTATTTACATACATAATTTTCTCATTTTCAATTCTCTTTTATATAAAATATGTAAATTTTATTACCCAATTTAAATTTTTACTTTC
Organism: Chymomyza amoena; assembly: GCA_037043745.1. NCBI lineage: Eukaryota > Metazoa > Arthropoda > Insecta > Diptera > Drosophilidae > Chymomyza > Chymomyza amoena. Next base: position 67,188 of record JBAMAX010001567.1, read on the forward strand.
TACGAAAAAGGTATGAATAATTATTAAGTCTTCATCCACACAATTTGTATGAAAGTAGATTCTTCATAATCTGCCGAAAGAAATAGCTTAGTTATAGTCAAGTTTTTAGGAAATAAGGTCAAATTTTTGCAATTTATACAGAAAATTACATCATTTTAATTTCAAAATAAAAATATGGAACCAAAAAAAGATCCCTTTAGTATAGGTGTTGGGTTTCTAAAGCGCCCGTAGATTAAATTTCTTTAGTACGCTTAGGACCCAAAGATAAGCATGATGTGATTTTTACTCTTCTCTAGCAGGCGCTGAGGAACACAAATATAGAGAGATTTCTTCAATTTTTAGTTTTATATACATAGTAGTGAACTTATCTGAATTTTGAATGTTTGTGTGGTTGTCTAGCTAGAAGAAGGATATCGTTCTTTGGCGTGTACAAAATCTCTATACGCGTTTGAGGGTGAATAAAACCTTTCGAAATAATTCAAAAAAGCTTTATACTTTCGTAATTGGTAGCACAATAGATCCTTTGGGGCGCAGGTCAGATTTCTCAATAATATTATAATATAATAGTATAAGACTTACCTTATAGGTACAAAGCGATTAATCTACAAAAAGAAGAGAACGAAATTTTGTTAGTTAACATAAAATATAAAAAAATACCTACATTGTAAATAAGGCATAAAAAAAACAAATAAAAAAATGAGGAGGACGTTAACATATGTTTTAAGTCTAATACTTTTTCAACTTAGCTATCCTTATTTATCCCTTTGCCGCTGAGGCTAACTTTACATTTTAGTTGTAACATACTATATTGCGATACAAGTGCTCTCCAAAGCAACTTAAGCCATGTGGGCCTGTAGAAAATTCTTTGGAAGCACATGGGGCTTCAGCCCACATATTATAGAAAGGATATACCGTATAATGGTATGGCGTATCGTCACATAAGCAGCCCTTGTATGGTGGCCCAAGACGAATCAAAATGTGACCATCAATAAATGTAGCAAGCTTCAAAGATTCTCTCTCGGGAGCTATGCGTACCTGTCCAACAGCTGTCATGGACTCAGTCCTTGGACTCACACCACCGCACATTTTCATCAAAAAGTCAGCCATGCAGAGTCTATTACGTATCCAGATCACATCTGGACTCTTAGCAAGTGACACTGGTCATACCGCACTTATATATTATCTTCCACACGTATCGATCTGCTCTAGATCAGATCTTATGATCACATAATTATTTCATAACAAGAAAATCAGATCTCTTCTCCCAAGTCGGAAGACTTGAGCTGATGGCAGCCCCTGTGGAAACCCCCGGTGGCAGCAACGGTTCACGGCTGGGTCCAAAACTGACCAGGGTGTAGGTGTTGGAATCATTGGACTCAACACCAGAATCTCTACCGCAACGGGCATCTGGCCCAGCTTCTTTCAAGCGGAGATTCATGCCATAGAGACTTGCGCCCACACTATCCTTCACAAAGGAAGTAGGGGAGCAAACATCTCTATTTATTCAGATAGCCAAGCTGCTATTAGGGCATTATCATCTTGAAGCATCTCCTCCAGAATGGTTAAAGAATACCATAACTACCTCCAAACCCTGCCCGGAACAAAGTCGTGCTATGTTGGGTGCCTGGACACGCGGGAGTGGATGGTAACGCGATCGCTGACGATCTAGGACGACAGGGTGCCTCCACCCAGACTACATATCCTGCGCCGTTTTGTGGTGTTGGTTGGTCCACGATCAAAACCATGATAAACAAATGGGCCGCAGGAGAACATAGAAGATACTGGTTCTCCCTTCCGGGGCTTCGTCAAGCAAAAGTGCTTCTCAAACCTCTGAATACGATCAAGACAAAAGGTCTTGGCAGAGAGGACTTAAAACTCCTATCTGGACACCACACTGTTAGATACTATCTACAGAAAATTGGCCTATCGGACTCTTCAGAGTGCAGACTCTGTCTAGAAAACGATGAAACCACCAGACATATTCTCTGTGACTTTCCAGCGCTGGCTAGAACAGAGCCTGTCACATGGAAAAGGAACGGATTGGTCCCTTCAATCTCAGGTCAATACCAACACGATACCTACTGCTATTCATGTGGAAAGCGGAAAGTCTTTTGCTTTTTTGGTACAGAAGACCTTTTGGTCACAGTGCCCAGCCTCTCTGTGAGAAACCTTTTTACGGAAAAAAGTACTATATTGCGATTATCGATATTTGTGTTGCAATATTAAAAAAAAATATTTCCTAGACTTACATAGCAGATTAAACCCGTCGTGGGTTCGTTTCCCGTTTAAGCCTGGCCAAAACAGCCTGAAGGACTACGATGTTCTGGCTACAAAGCCTTTATAACTTAGAATTAATTCTACTTAATATAATAGTATAGCCATAATTTTAAAGGAAAGTAGTGTAACTTATAGAAGACTTAAAAGATTTCATTCCTTGAACTTTCAAGTAGATTTTAATTCTTAATTTTGTAATATATTTTTTATTTATTTAGTTGGCATACGAGGTGTGTTCAAAAAGTAAGGTCGTGGTTTCAAATTTCGCGGGCAACGTATTTTCGATTATCGATTATCGTTTTTTCACCTTACTTTTTGTTTTCTTTTTTTTCGGTCTTGGCTTTTCTGGCCGCTTCCATTGGGACGATTGGGCTTTGGTTTTGATATCATAGCCATATACCCATGATTCGTCACCAGTTATGACCCTTTTGAGTAAATCTGGGTCGACGTTGACATCATTCAACAGCTCTTGAGCGATGCTCATGCGACGGTTCTTTTGGTCAAAATTTAGCAATTTCGGAACAAACTTCGCTGACACACGTCTCATGCCCAAAATGTTAGAAAAAATTTCATGGCACGATCCAAGCGATATACCGACATCCTCAGCAACTTCTCTGATAGAGATTCGACGATTTTCCAAAACAATTTTCTTCACTGTTTGAACGTTTTCATCATTGTTGACGTGCTTGGGCGTCCAGAGCGAGGCTCGTCATTGGCGTCTTCCCGGCCATCTTGAAAGAGCTTGTACCACTTGTAAAAAATTTTTTTTACTCAGAACAGTTTTACCGTATGCTAACATTTCAAGTGTTACAGTCGCATGAGCATCGCTCAACAGCTGTTGAATGACGTCAACGTCGCCCCAGATTTACTTAAAAGGATCATAACTGGTGACGTATCATGGGTATATGGCTATGATATCGAAACCAAAGCCCAATCGTCCTAATGGAAGCGGCCAGAAAAGCCAAGACCGAAAAAAGTCAACAAAAAAATCGATAATCGATAATCGAAAATACGTTGCCCGCGAAATTTGAAACCACGACCTTACTTTTTGAACACACCTCGTGTAGCACCCAGTCTCAGTAGAGAGTAGTTGTTCCTGTTAAGGTATATATAATTTTATATAATATACTGATAATGATTGTTTTTAAAGGAATCTGAATAAAAATTTGAAAAATCAAAATTTCCGACATGGTCAAAAAAAAAAAAAAGCTGGATCTGACTGAACTTATATGGAGTCCAAATGTCAAGTTAAGTACTCCCACCTCCCAAAGTCTCAGAAAACAATGTGTTAATACAGCATATAAAGCATCTAATTAATTTTTTTTTTCCTTTTGAAGGTAACTTTGGGAAGAAAAAAACTTTATTTCGCCATATAATATAAAAGCAATCCTGGTATATACTTTAAACATTAAAGTTTAACCTTTTTTTTTTAGTTTCTCAATTAATAAACACTGCTATAAAAAGTTCTATTGAAAAACTTTATAACGCGGTTAATTCATATATAAAAAAAAAATTTTTGTCACATAAACTTAATTATTAGCTTGTCATTTAATCAAGTCAAATAGAAGTAAAACTAAAAGATTTATAAATATGGCCAACCAATTAGCCGTGTTATATTTTTATTTTTCAATAAACTTCTATTTACTTTTATTGCGGTATAAAATCATTTTAAAATAATTAAATTTAAAAGAAAATATATATGAAAAAAAAAACGGCAACGAACGTGGATTTGGCTTTATGGTCATGGCATAAAGGGTTATACGGCCTGGACGAGGTCGTCAGGGGAGCGTAAGCGGGTTAGAGCAAAAAGTCGCGTTGGTAAATAAAAACCATAATTCGTCTATAAAAATATCGTAAAGCAGAAACGAGCTTATATAAAAATAAAAAAAAATATAAAGCACAGCGACAACGACAACGACAAAATATGTGGCCACACCACACACACACATAAATACAAAGGACACAATCACACACCCGCAATACACACACACACACTATATATATATATACTCACATATGTATATACTACGAGTATGTGTGGCATGGCACTTCTGTTTTTCATGTTGCGGCTGCTGTAAACCGAGCCACTTAATGACTTCCGCCATAAACTATTTTCGGTTCAGCTAAATTCCAACAACTTTATTGCCCAGCGCGCAACCAAAAAACAGGAAAAAAAAATGCTCTGGATCAATCGAGAAGGAGCACGGCAGTAGGATACCCTGCAAGCGATTCTACAAAGAAAAGCATTCTTACATCCCTAAGATATTTGAAAGGTTCAGGCAAGTTTGAGGCAACCTGTTTCGTTGTAAATCTTAAATATCTAATTTAGGTACCTGATATAGATTCTATAGAAATTGTCTTTTTCTTAGGATATAAAAAGGACGTGTGTAGAACCGGGAGAGCTGTAATTTTATTTGGGATAGCTTGTAGACGTTATCAGAAGAGATATGGTTATATATTGCGAGGATGCGAAAAAGAGTCGATTTTTGTCCGTTAACCCGAGTCCTCGAAAAAACAGTTTCCAGATGACAAGATATAATTTGTAAGAATTTCATGGCTTAGCAGGTGTTCAAAGCAAGATTTCCTCACTCTGGAACATAACGATTTTCTGGTTCTCTCTCGTCTCTTTCTTACTTATTATAAATCTCAGCCTTAAGACTTTTGGGAACACTTCTAAAAATAATATTATACAATCTATAATCAAAAATTCTCTTTAGAAAAAGCTCTAAAATAAAAATACTTCACTCAATAAAAATGCGCAAATTTCTTCTGTTTTTTTTCTCAGTGTAAACATAAGAAACGTCTCGTTCTTACTTCAATTATAAATCTCATCCTTAAGACTTTTGGGAACACATCTAAAGACAATTCTAAAAATAATATTATACAATCTATAATCAACACATCTCTTTACCAAAAAAGCTCTAAAATAAGAACTCAATAAAAGGGCGCAAATTTCTTGCCTTTTTTTCTCAGTATAGTCATAAGAAAAAACTCTGCCATAGAATACAACATTTAACTTTACCCTTCTAGCACTATCATATCATCAGTATCATAATGCAAACAATATCTTTAAAAGTTTTTTGTCGTTATCGATTAATTTTTCAAAGCAGAGGATTTTGAAATACTGAACAAAATTTTAGATTTTAAAAAAAGTATTCAGCTAGTTGAAAATTTCTCCAGATTGGCATCAAATTACAGGTAATTACATTTTTCTTTAATTTTTAGCTGTAAACGATAAATTTTTCAAAAATTTAGATTTTAAAAAGGATATTGAAGATTTCTCTAGATTGACATCAAATTACAGAAAATTACATTTCTTATCTTTATTTTTAACTTTTTTTCAAACATTTTTTTTGAAAGTTTTAGCAGGTTGAATGCTTTATTTTTTATAATAATGTTCCAAACCAGATTCCTTCACTCTGGAAATTATGCGATTTTCTCGTGTCCCTTTCTTTTTAAGACCACTTCTTTAAACAATTCTTAATATAAAAAATGGCGGACGTAAAGTCGGGCGCGGACGACTTTAGGATACCCTGTAACCACTAGCTTGTAATAAAGTCCGATTTCTTCACAAAAAACCAAATACAGAAGAATTTTTAAGCAAACATTTTTTTTTTGACTGATCGTTCCTATGGGAGCTATATGATATAGTCAGCCGATTTCAATAAAATTTGACACAGTGCTTAAATACCTTAAAACAGATATGAATGCCAAATTTATTTCAAATATCTTTACAAACAAACAAAACACATCGAATTTTGTATAAAAAACGTGTTTTTGGACCGATTGGTCCTTTGGGAGCTATATGATCTATTCAAACGATTTGGATTAAATTTGGTACAGTGCTTAGGAACTATAAAACACTCACGAATGTCAAATTTGGTCCCAATATCTTAACAAACAAACGAAACACAGCAAATTTTGTTAAAAAATCGATTTTTTGGAAGATCGGACCTATGGGAGCTATATGATATAGTCAACCGATTTTGTTCAAATTTGGCACATTGCTTAAATGGTCTAAAAAATTTCCAAACGCCAAATCTGGTTAGGATGTCTTTATTAAACAACGAAATATAGCGAATTTTTCTTTAAAAAAGTTATTTTGGCCGATCGGTCCTATGGGAGCTATATGATATAGTCAACCGATTTCGATCAAATTTGGTACAGTGATTGGGAACTATAAAAAACTTTCGAATACCAAATTTCGTTACGATATCTTCATAAACAAACAAATTATTCATCTAAAACGCTTTTTTTTTGTCGAGGTCGTCTCAAACACCCCCATGGGAGCTATATAATTTATACCCGATATCAAAATAATAAAATAAACTTGCCTCCTATGGAATAATATGGGATCTAATGTGAAAGTTTGGTAACTCTAGCTCTTACCATCTCTGAGATCTAGGCGTTCCACACGGACGGACAGACGGACAGACGGACATGGGTATATCGACTTCTCTATTCACCCTGATCATATATTAGGTAACTTTGGGGTGTCTCCGACGTCTCCTTCTATATGTTACATACATTTTCGGCTTGCACAAACTTAATATACCCTTAGTACCATACGGTACAGGGTATAAATTAGTACCATACGGTACAGGGTATAAAAAAGCTTTAATCAAAACTTCTGTCTATAAAAAACGCTCTCAAATAAGAATTCTTCGCTCAATATAAGAGTGTGAATTCTGTTTTCTCAGTGTAGACATTAGAAAAAAAAGATCGGCCTTACAACACAACATTTTACTCTTCTTTTGTAGCACTATCACTGAAATACAGTATTATAAAGCAATACATATCTTCAAAAGTTTTAAGCCGTAATCGATAAATTTTTTAGAGCAACGGATTTTAAAATACTAAACATATATTTAGAATTTTAAAAGGATACCCAGATTGACATCAAATTTTTTGGAAAACATTGCAATTTTAAAATTGTTGGATGCTTTACAATTTATAGTTTTGTTCAAAGCAAGAGTTCTTTCGCTCTAGAATTTATGCAATTTTCTCGATTTCTCTCTCTATCTCTTTGAGAGCGTTTCTTAAGACAAATCTAAAACTAATAAAATCTATAATCAAAACTTCTGTCTAGAAGAAACCTATCTACAATAAGAATTCTTCCCTCAATAAAAGAGCGAAAATATTTTTTTTTATGTTCTGAAATACTCAAAAAATTGTACAATTGATAAAGGGTATTAAGCTTATTGAAAATTTTTCCAGATTGACATCTTAAGTTTAATTTTTTTTAATATTCTGCTTATTGAAAATGTATCCAGATTGACATAAAATTAAAGCCAAATTTTACTTTCTATCGTTAATTTTTATTTTCATTTTTTTTAAACGCTTATTTTGGAAAACAATTTTTTTTAATATTTTGAGGTACTGAAAAAATTTTTAACTTTACAATGAATATTAGTATTATTAAAAATTTCTCAACATTGACATAAAATTACAGAAAGTAAAATTTTTTATTTACATTTTTTTTAAACACATTTTTTAAAACGTTTTTTTTTTTAGTTTTGAGAAAAAATCGTAGTTTTAAAAAAAAGAGTTTTCAGCTTATTGAAAATTTCTCCAAATTAAAGGAAACTATATTTGGAGATGCCACAGAAATGCTTAAAGTTTTGGGCAACGGTTAGAAAACAAATCTTTAAAAAAAATTCATAGGTGTCAAAGAAATCTCAAAGATTTTATTTTTCAGACAATTAATTTCAAATGTTTAGGCTTTCGCTAGAATGGCAACAAAGGGTTGCCACTTACCTACAATTATTTCTGAACATTTCAACACAAGTAGTATAAAATAATATAATAAATATTTAAAATCCTTGATTTAGATACTTCTTTAAATTAATGTTTTTAACAGTGATCCAAAAAAGTTTATTCTTTATTACATTAAGCTATAATATTTAGAATGTTTTGCAACATTTTATTTTCTATTTCTACAAAATGAAAATGAATGAAATTTTAATAATGCTGTCTCCTAAGGAGTATTAAATTTATAAAGATCAGAAACCTCGATAATGAATTTTATACTCCTTGACTCTTGCCCAATAAATGTATCCGTATGATATTCCTACTCGTCAAGAGCTGTCACCGGCTTTGTGAATGGCAAAATTTGTTTGATTACATTTGAAAATTTGCACGCAAAGAGAAAATATTTTCAAATTGTCTATTGCTAGATAACTAGATTACTACTGTACTAAAATGTACAAAGGATATACTAGATTTGTAAAATGTATGTAACGGACAGAAGGAGGCGCGGCAGATCCCAAGTCCTTTATACCAAAATGCTTATCTTAAAGTTGGGTAGCTATTAAGCCATGTCCGTCTGTCCGTCCGTCCATCCAAATGAACGCCTAGATCTCGGAGACTAGTAGAGCTAGAAACACCAAACTTTACCTGATGGTGCGGATATTTCCTGAGAAGATGAAGTTTACTGAATTATGTCAATATCTTCACTTGTTCCCCCCCAGTAGAGATTCGCGGCTTTTGTGCACACTGTTTTATATTTTCATCTGAAATTTAAAAGAGTGATGCCTTATGATTCCACACATGTGAGTGTCAAAAATGAACAAAATCGGGCAAATACTGTAAAAGCTATAGTCAAAAATATATAAACTGCGTCAATATTCGACTCTACCTAATTTGTTACAAGTGACCTCGAATCACAAATTTTGAAAACCTGATTCGTGAGGCTCGTAATGAAATAATCCACATTCAAATTTTACCGATGCGGACCCAGTATTTTCTCCCACACCCCTCAACGTATCAGCAAAACTGCCGCTGCGTTGTGCTCTTCGTCAAATTGTATTTCGAATTTTATATACCTCATCTCAATTACCCTTTCGACGTAACTTTCATTACAATCGGTAAACATTTTTGGAACTTATACATATGATATAAATATCGAATTTCACCAAAAAAATAATTCCAATTGGAAAGTTCTTAGTGGAAATATGTAGAATAGTAGGATATGCTGATAAAAATTTTTTCGTGAGGAAAGGTACAGGGTATTCATTCCACTGTCGGGTACCAGCCACGACTGTACCACATTTTTTTTTAAACTTAAATTTGTTTTTTTTATTTGTTTTTCCAAACATTTATTTTGAAAACTTGTTTTTTTAGGTTTTAAGATGATGAAAAAATCATAGATTTAAAAAAAGGTATTCAGCTTCTCGAAAATTTGACATCAAATTACAGAAAAATACATTACTTATGTTTCATTTTTTTAAATATTTTTGTTGCAAAAATTTGATTCGGAAAACTTAGAAAAAAAGTTTTAGCTAACTCTAAAAACCTCACAGTAAAGAATTTAAAAATTTCTATAATTGTTATATTTTCCCGTTTCATACGCAAAATAGTGTCCAAAAAAAGTAAACAAAAAAAAAAATAGTAAGAAAAAAGAAAATTTATATTTTTCGGATCACTAAATCCAAAACTGAGGATCTATTTCACTCGAATACGTGTTAATTTCTTTAAAATTATGCTCACTTCGTTCATGTAAATGGTAGCTTCTGAAAGCTATGCTGTAAAAATAAATAATCTGCCGAACTTTTTGGTGCTCTCAATTTCACTCAAACGATTTTGTATGTGATTTGAAATCGAATGCTTTATTGCAAGAGGAATTAAAATGAATCTGCAAAATACACTAATTTTGTACTCAAATAATTACATTTTTAAATATCCTTAGATATTTTTAGATTATATTTATACCAACTTCAACTTCTTATTTTTTCTCCTTAAGAGATGTTTTACCAATGACTGACAGCTGCGGCGGGTTCCCGCGTTTCTCTTGTAACAAAAATAGCTAAATCGTGTTAAATTTCAAAATACATTACTGCTAAAGTAATATTTTCTGTAATTTTATTGAAAAGACGGAATAATAAAATACTAGAAATATACAATGGAAATAAAATGTAAACAACATAGAATAATAGAAAGGTAGAGAGCATTTTTGCGTCAACACAACATGTGAATTAAAAAACAAGGAAAATAAACGATTTTATCGAAAATAAAGATAGAAATATTGAACAAAATACCAAGCTACTTTTGCTTATTGGAAAAATAAGGACAATATACGATTTTATCGCAAATAAAAAGAGAAAAATTATGCACAAAAAAATCTTATTCCGAAGCACGCAAAATCGGCATAAAACTTATACGATTTGATTTTTTGTAATTTATTTTTTCAAATCTGTTTTTTTTTTAAAGTAATTTCTTTTGGAAATTTCGAATTTTTTCAGGTAATCCCTTTAAAAGTTTAATAAAGTGACAAAGCGCCATTTTTTTATTTTTTGAGGTTATGTCAAAAAGCAGAGGTGAGTTTAACGGACCTCTGTTTCGGATTTTATTGATTTACCCTTTTTTTTAAATAGATCTAAATACCACATCTCATCCATCAAATCAAATTACTTCTCAAATTCAAACCAACATTATGGCATATAAATTATTTTTAATAATTTTTTAATCTATACAAATTGATATTCTGCCTTGCCATATGCCGCCTGTTATATTTACCACACAAATCTATAATACCCTTCCACATCCTTTACGCTAAAGTGTATAAAAAGAGCAACCCGAAAAATAAAGAAATGAGAAAAAAACCAGAACTGAACAAATGGCCAGAGAAGCGGCAAAAATTGGCAAAAGGATATGGCAAAGGCACTGAAATTATGGTATACGCCACAATACTTATACAATGTACATACATACACATTTAACTTCACAAAAGTGTGCGTGTGTGTGTGCGTGTGTGTGAGTGTGTTGGGGAGAAATTTGATGTTTGCACAACATAAAAACACATTATTTCTTACGTCTCCAGGACCCAGAACCAGGCAAGATCCAAGCCATTGGCAGGATGAGTTGAGACGAAGCGGTGCGCAGGATTATTTAAAAGGCAAGGAATGTTACGTACTCTTTATGAGGACAATTTTAGTTACGAAAAGGCTTTAATTAGTTTATTAAAAAGATTTTTTTTAGTTTTGTGAATTTTTTTAAGTGGTTTAAAATGCAAGAGTTCTTAAAATTTGAGTTTTCAATTTTGCAATATTTCGTGACTAACTTTGAATATTTTTTAGACACCTAAATTGTAGATATAAAAAAAAGGATTAATTTGTGATTTTTTCTAACTATATAAGAGTTCAAATTTTTCAAGTGAAACAAAAAAATTTTTATCAAATTTTTGAAATTAAAAAGTCATTATTGCTTTTATTAATAACATTAAAAAATGTTAATTGAAATTTGGAGCTTTTATTTAAATAGTTTTGGTTTTTAATTTTTCTAAAATTATTTTTTTTTAAATATATAAGTCAGAATTTTTAAAAATAAATTAATAAATCATGATAAATTATTTATAAAATTTTGGAATTTAAAAAATCATTATTACTTTTATTAATAACATTAAAAAAATGTGAATCGAAATTTTGAGCTTTTACTTAAATAATTTTGATTTTTTATTTTTGAAAAATTATTTTTTTTAAATATATAAGTAATAATTTTTAAAAATAAGTTAATAAATAATGATAAATTATTTATAAAATTTTGGAAATTAAAAAATCAATATTACTTTTACTAAAACATTAAAAAAATTTGAATCGAAATTTGCAGCTTTTATTGAAACAATTTGAATTTTTAATTTGTGTAAGATTATTTTTTTAAACATTTAAAATTGCGAATTTTTCAAATTATATTAATAAATAATGATAAATTATTTATACAATTTTGGAAATTAAAAATTTAACTAATTTTAAAAAAATTTGTTTTTTCATAAATTAAAAAATTAATTTTTGAAACTCAATCAAATAGTAGTTTTTATCAAAGTAATTTTTTTTATATTTTTTAATTTAATTAAATTTTTTTTATTATCAAGATACTTTAATTTTTCTATTCAAAGAGTTAAATTTATGCTCCCAATTTTTTAGACACCTAAATTGTAGATATCGCTAAAAAAAAGTATTAATTTATAGGTCCAGTACATTTTATTATGTGATTTCAGAAACATTTTGAATTAGAGATTTTAAAAAACTTTGCGACTTTCGACTGAAAAGAAAGGCTCCAAGCACTATCTTGTTCCGAAGAATTTAAATTTATAATGTCTTTTAAAAATCTATTTACTTTTCGGAAAACATCACGCCCGGGGATCATCAAATTATGTTTCTTTATTTTTATTATTTTTACGTGTTAAATTATAACTTTTATATAAAATATAGGTAAAGTTTTAATTTTCCCCGCACTTTGTTTTGAAAATTTATGGAATTCGCATAAATATTGAACTTTAATAAAAATAAATTTTTTTTTTTAATAAGCCAATAAACTTTGTCAGATTAAACCAATAAATTATTTAAAATTTAAATTATTATTAAAGTGATTAAATATTAAGAAAAATTTATTTGTTGTTTTAAGGGCTCGAAGAGGATCAGAAATCAAAAAATGTTCGAACGATTATATGTAAAAGAAGTGTGTCGAAACTTTCTAAAGCTTTTAAGCTTTTTTCTTGAGGGCTTTATTTAAAAAAATGTGTTCATATAATTTAAAAAAATAAATTAATATTTTTAAGCCATTTTGATATAATTTTGAATATAAATAAAGAATTGAAAAAATAGTTTTTTCAATTTAAGATTTATTTTTTCTTATTGCCAATAAGTTAAATACAAATTGTTTTTTTAATATCTAAAATCTAATTATACCCTGTACCGTATGGTACCAAGGGTATATTAAGTTTGTGCAAGCCGAAAATGTATGTAACATATAGAAGGAGACGTCGGAGACACCCCAAAGTTACCTAAAATATGGTCAGGGTGAATAGAGAAGTCGATATATCCATGTCCGTCTGTCCGTCCGTCCGTGTGAACGCCTAGATCTCAGAGATGGTAAGAGCTAGAGTTACCAAACTTTCACATTAGATCCCATATTATTCCATAGGAGGCAAGTTTATTTTATATTTTTGATATCGGGGATAAATTATATAGCTCCCATGGGGTGTTTATGACGACAAATTTGGTATTCGAAAGTTTTTTATAGTTCCCAATCACTCTACCAAATTTGATCGAAATCGCTTGACTATATCATATAGCTCCCATAGGACCGATCGGCCAAAATAACTTTTTTAAAGAAAAATTCGCTATATTTCGTTTTTTAATAAAGATATCGTAACCAGATTTGGCGTTTGGAAATTTTTTAGACCACTTAAGCAATGTGCCAAATTTGAACAAAATCGGTTGACTATATCATATAGCTCCCATAGGTCCGATCTTCCAAAAAATCGATTTTTTAACAAAATTTGTTGTGTTTCGTTTGTTTATATCTTATACCTTATCTTTTTTAAGGTATTTAAGCACTGTGTCAAATTTTATTGAAATCGGTTGACTATATCATATAGCTCCCATAGGAACGATCGGTCAAAAAAAAATTTTTGCTTAAAAATTCTTCTGTTTTTGGTTTTTTTGTGAAGAAATCGGACTTTATTACAAGCTAGTGGTACAGGGTATCCTAAAGTCGTCCGCGCCCGATTTTACGTCTGCCATTTTTTAATCATAATTTATTTTTGGACACGTCTTTTGGGCTCTTCTTTTTAAGAAATTAGTTTTCATTTGGTGCAACAGTTTTTATAATCAAAAATCATTTTTTTTTTTATTTTTCGTACTTCTGAGGCCAAATATTTCAATTAATTTGTATTATTTTAAGTTATTTTCATTGCCGTATAAAATCCAAACGAAATCTCTAAAGGAATACTTCCAAACATATTTCCTACAAGTTTTATAATTTTTTTTAGATTTATTTATTGCAACAACTCAAAATTTATATATTTTTATATATTGCATTTATCAAAATGTTTAATTGTCGCCGAGTTTTCAAATTTAAATTAATTTGTTCGACAATTTAAAAATAAAGTCTCTTTGACAAACGTTCTTATAAAATTGTTATATCATTATAACACTTATTTTTAAGGGTATACAAAATGGCGTCTGCTACACTTACCGAATAATGGCAACATCGCACAAGCGTGAAAAGCCAGCTCCAAGGCAAAGCCCAAAACAGGAAAAATTAATGATGCATAAGCTTAAATGAAATATCAATATGGGCCAAATTTTCTTGTGTTTTGGGCCAGTTCAAAGGTAGGGAATAAGATAAAAATTGTAGAAGAGAAAACAAAAAATTATGTTCAAACGAAATTCTACCAAATTGAATTGCGTTTGAGAATTTTTAATGTGGCTGCAGTTAATCAGCTTTAAAACAATAAGTGTGTGATAGAGATGGACGCGTGACATATGTATGTTGCATGACAGTGTCACGAGGAAATTAAACGAATGATTGCAGGTTACGCAGCAATTTTTCGTGTGTGCGAAATTCCGCTATAAGTGTGTGATAGAGATGGACACATGACATGTGTTATTTGGCAGTGCCACGCGACTAGGGATTATAATGAAAAGGGAATTTTTTCGAGTTCACGAAATTACGTATCCCGAAAAATGATTTTTTTTTATAGTCTCCGTACTAAAACTTTTTAAAATTTATGAATAGTGTATTGTGGTAAGCAGGAGAGACTATTTATATAAATGTTTTCTTAAAAGGGAGATATGAGTGGAGCCCTATTAGATACATGCAATAGTCTGCTTTTGGTTGTCACCTTAAACTAAAGTAAGATATTATAATCACGATATCCTAAATAAGAAAAAATAATGAAGCTGGGAAAGGGTAAATTTTTAATTGTTTTTAAATAATTTTTTTTTCTTTCCCTTGTAGAAACATTTTACAGCTTCCACCCATATTAAAAAAAATAACCTAGTAAAATTTGAAAAAACTTCAAAAATCGTATAAAAAAAAGATTGATTTTTTGGTCCCCCTTGAACTGTACTTAAATCAAGCAGTACATCTTTTTGAGATAAATTATAATTATTTTTATTAATAACATTTTTATTAATAGCATTAAAACAAATGTAACAAGAAGCTTAGAGTTGTTTTATTAATTTTTGTAAAATTATTTTTTTAAATAGGTAAAAGTCTGAATTTTAAAAAAAAATTTGTTTATCAAATTTTGGAAATAAAAAAATGTAACTAATTTAAACAAAAAATGTTGTATTTAACATTAAAATTTATTTTTAAAAATTTAATCAAATAGTAGGTATTTATCATATTAATAAAAATTTATTTATTTAAAAAAGAGCTTGGAGCTTTACTTTTTTAATAATTTTAATTTTTATAAAATTTTTCTCAGAACTTAAGAATATTATTTTTAAATTTTGGAAATTAAAATATTGAACTAATTTTAAAACGATTTTTTTTTTTAATCAAAAAAATTATTTTTGAAATTCAATCTAAAATTAGGTGGTCATCATATAGGTATACTACGTTTTTATTTTATTTAATAACATTAAAAACAAATGAAACTCGAATTTTTGAGTATTATTTTTTATAATTTTTAATTTTGATAAAATTATTGTTCTAACTTTTTATCTATTAATTTTCGGATTTTTTTTATATGAAAAAAAAATTGTTTATCAAATTTTGGAAATTAACAAAATTAAGCTAATTTTAAAACAATTTTGTTTCTTAAATTATAAAAAATAATTTCAAGAAGCTGGTATTCAGTAGTCAAAATTTTTGTATATTACATTTTATTTTAATTTTTATACCCTGTACCGTTTGGTACAAAGGGTATATTAAGAGTGTGCAAGCCGAAAATGTATGTAACATATAGAAGGAGACGTCGGAGATACCCAAAGTTACCTAAAATATGATCAGGGTGAATAGAGAAGTCGATATACCAATGTTCGTCTGTCCGTTTGAACGCGTAGATCTCAGAGACGGTAAGAGCTAGAGTTACCAAACTTTCACATTAGATCCCATATTATTCCATAGGAGACAAGTTTATTTTGTTTTTTGATATCGGGGATAAATTATATAGCTCCCATGTGGGTGTTTGAGACAACCTCGACAACAAAAAAAAGTTGTAGATGAATAATTCGTTAGTTTATGAAGATATCGTAAATCCAAATTTGGTATTCGAAAGTTTTTTATAGTTCCCAATCATTGTACCAAATTTGATTCAAATCGGTTGACTATATCAAATAGCTCCCATAGGACCGATTGGAAAAAATAACTTTTAAAGAAAAATTTGCTATATTTCGTTTTTAATAAAAATATCGTAACCAGATTTGGTGTTTGGAAATTTTTGAGAATTTAAAGCAATGTGCCAAATTTGAACAAAATCGTTCGACTATATCATATAGCTCCCATAGGTCCGATCTTCAAAAAATCGATTTTTGCAAAATTTACCTCCCGGACCAATCGGTCCAAAAAATCGTTTTTCATGCAAATTCGTTGTGTTTCGTTGGTTTGTAAAGATATTTGAACTAAATTCGGCATTCGAGTCTTTTTTAAGGTATTTAAGCACTGTGTCAATTTAATGGAAATCGGTTGACTATAGCTCCCATAGGAACGATTGGTCCAAAAAAAATTTGCTCAAAAATTCTTCTGTTATTGGATTTTTGTGAAGGAACCGGATTTTATTGCAAGCTAGTGGTACAGGGTATCCCAAAGTCGTCCGCGCCCATCTTTACGTACGCCATTTTTTGAATACAAATAGTCTAATTAATTTAAGGAGTTACATTTTTGAATTAAGTATTTTTTTCAAAATATTATTAAATTTTTAAATTTGAAAAACAAATATTTAATATTTATCCAAAAATCCTTTAGGAGCCTTAAGAGCTTACAAAATTTTTCCATTTTCCTATTTCTAGAGCTCTTAATTCGTTAAGCGATTTGAGAGTTTCTGTCTAATTAAACGAAGATAAGAATATAAAAATAAAGGAAAAATATGCTTACATTAAAAAAAGTAATAAAATATAAATATTTAAGTTTACAAACATTGGTTTAGTCTCTCGGTAAATGGAATTTAATAAAATTATTTTACAAAAAATAAAATAAAAAAAATGTAAACTCCAAACTTAGATTTACATTTTCTTAAAATTACATTTTTATTTAATTAAATAATATTCAAAGTGTTACAATTTGGAATTATAAATTTTTTTTAATTTTAATTAAAAAATCCATATTTCATTCCATAACGACATGAACGATTACAATCTATGCGCGTGAGTTCCGTGATTTTTCTACTAATAAATAATTTATTTTTTGAAACAGAAAAACAAAAAATTGTTAATACCTCAAATTGAGAAAGCTTTTTAGAAATATCATCTTTGTAATGACGCCTCGAATAGATTTTAAAGTATAAATTAAGAACTTATTAAAAATTTTAACATGTAATAGTAAGCGATGTCAATTTATTTAAAGTCACAGCGATAAAAATATAAAATGATAACAATTCTCTAACTAAAAAGTGACACGCTTCACATTATTTGCTGTAATGTAAAATTAAATCTTAAAAAAAATTCTTTCTAGAAGTGTATTCACATTTTGTTTTCCTTTTATAGCCCACACAGCTATTTTACAGTATCTAAAATGGAGATCTTAAATGTAAAATTAAACTACAGCGAAACAATAATTTATCAAATGGAACCAACCTTTAAGCATTTGTTCCATCGCTAAGACACTTTAAGAACTTTCACGTGACATTTGACAAGTTAAAAATTTAATTTGTCATTTGACAAGTTCTCGAAGTGGTTCCTTTTCCTACTTATACATAAACAGCTTACAGTTAAGTACAAATTAAATAAAAATGGCTACCTTTGTGTAAGTGTATGAGACTGTCTGTGTGTGTGCCATTTCCTTGTCCAACTCGAACCGGTTTCTGTTTTTATTTTTTTGCAACTTCTGAAATGTTTCGTTAGTTTTATTTGCTTTACCTCCACTTCGTCCTTTTTCTACCCCTGTCCGCAACTCAGTTTTAACTTTGTTTAAAGTGAAATCGTCGTAAGAAATTTTAGTTAAGGTCGTTTGAGTTTATTCCGAGTTGGGCATTTTTTTGAAAGTCTGATAGTTTTTCTCTTCGCGTTTGGACGTTTGTTGATATTGGAAATATTTTGGAACGATGTTTCCTATGGTCCGTACGAGATTGCTTCATCTGTTTTACCTTTTTTCGATGAATTTTTTTTACATAAGATTTTTTTTTGACAATACAATGTAGAATTGAGTATTGAATTGATAGAATAGAATAGATTATAGATTCAGCACGTTCTTTCCATTGAAGCCTACAGTAACGTAACATATTTCCAATCCACTTCTCATTTCAAGTCGGAAATGCCCTCTTTACCCTATTGCATACATTTAAACAAAGTTACTTTGCCTTTGAACTCTTTGAAAAACAATTTGATTTCACTCGTTTCTGCCGAAAAAGTTTTACAAACATTTTATATTATTTTATTAGTAGTGTTTAGTTTAACAACTTTTGCTCTATTTTCCTTTAACTAACTCTAAAAACTTAACGTATATAAAAACCAGTTCCAAGTTCCACTAACTCCCACTCTGACATCTGTGGATTAACATTTGATAGACATTTTGGGTTTGGGTCTGTTTTGTCTGGCGCAACGAATTGATACGAATTGAATTTCACAAAATAAATAAATATTGTCATCCCTGGGCGAAGGGCTATCAATCAAATGAACACTTAACTAAAAACATTCCAAAAATAATAATGGTAGGAGACAGAAAAGGACGAGAAAATATGCGTCTAAAGAAAACTTCAATCCTGAGAAATGGAACAGCTGGCATGGTTTTCTTAAAGACCCAACTCATCGTTTACCAAATAGAAAACTCTTTTGGCTGTTTTTTTTCCCCCAATGTTTCAATGTGTGCTGAACTAATTTGCAGAAAGTCAATTAAAATACTAGTCTTAAAGAATTCTAGCTCAATTTCTGACCAAATTAGGCAGAACACAAGTTCTAACTGCTCTTTAAATTATCTGGAATATTACATTTGTTCAGAAGTTAAGCAGCTTTTGAAATTGTTTTAGATGAATGTTCTGTATTATGTTCGTTAAACTTTAAGAGCTCAAGAAATTTATTCGAAAATCTTCTTCATCATAAAGGATAGTTCAATGCAGAAGCAGCAAAAGTAATTGCTAATAAAACAAACAAAAATCAATGTGGTACCGATTGTGCTCGAATGCGTAAAAATATCTAGGTGGAGTTTATACTATGTGATAGCCACGCCTCATACAAAGTGCACAAGTCTATTGAAATCAAGGAGGTGAAACTATCATAAAAATAAATTACTATACAGGGTGTAGAATAGTTTCGATGACCTGAATTAAATAAATAATTCCAGTTTTGGCGTGTGAAGCTTGCAAAAGGTGGAGCCCCCAAGTATGTATTAAAAAAAATTTAAATGAGTACGACTAGACTAATATATAAACTTATAAAATATCAAATTCAAAAATTGTTTTAAAATTTTTAAGAAAATTAAAAAAAATAAAAACAAAAATAATCCTGATCTGTTTTTCTCCACTATTTCATTACTTTCTTTATATATTTAAAATTTTCTATGAGCCCCTTTCTTTCTAACCCACTATTAATTTTGGCACTCAGTTTATTAGTTGGAAGACGATATATTGTTTGATTTTTGTGAGTTTTAACAGTTGCTTTAAAGCCGGTTTTTGGAAGAAATATTGGTACTTTTAATCTTTTTTGTCCAAAATAGCTCATAAATTTTCATTACGATGATAATATCTTCCTTTCGACTAACTCTAATTACTTATAAAACTTATTTTAAAAATTTATCGATTACGAAAGTAAAGAAACTTGGACCGTTACATAATATTTAAATAAGGAGTATTTACGTAAAAAGTACAGAAATTAAAATTAAATTTAGTAATCTTAGCAAATCAGTTAAAAAAAAAAACATGGATTATACTTGAAATATATTTTTGTTAAATTTACGACACTATATATGCGTTCATATGAATCTTTTCGTAATTTTTAGAGAAGCTTTGAAAAAATTCTACAAGGTGCGCCAGAGAAACTTACGTATTTGAAAAGTCAATAAAAACAAAAGTACTTCAATCATTGTTTTAATTTTTTTTTATTTAAGAATACAATATCCCAATTTTATTTTCATGCAGTCTTGAAAATGACATCGGGAAAATGGCGACCACCATTGCGCATACACTGATGAAGTCGATTTTTGAAATTCGTATCCACTCTTTGCAGCATATCAATCGGTATGTTGGCAATGGCGTCGCGAATGTTGTTCTTGAGGTGTGCTATGGTCCGTGGTCGATCGACATAAACCAGATATTTCAAATAACCCCATAAAAGAAATCGCATGGCGTCAAATTGCAGATCGCTACTGAGAGAGATGAGGCGGTCGGGGAAATGTTTCTTCTCCATTTCTTCGAGTCTTAGAAGAAAAAATTCCTCGGTTCTCATTCACGGTAACTGCGCGTTCGTTTTCTTCAAAAAAATAGGACCAATTATTCCCATTACCGACATCGCACACCAGACAGTAACTCGCTCACAGTTAAGTGGCTTCTGGTGAAGCTCACGTGGATTTACACCACACCAATAACGCATGTTTTGCTTGTTGACGCCGCCGGAAATGTGGAAGTAAGCCTCGTCACTGAAAAAAGGACCGCGTCTTCAGGCAGGTTCTCAAGCAGCATTTCACAGGCATTTTGACGGGCAACAAAATCGCGTTTAGTTAATTCTTGCAAAACAGCCAACTTATAGGGATGAAAGTGAAGGTCTTCATGGAGAATTCGTCGAACAGTGGTTTCAGAAATTCCCATAGCAGCTGCGTGTTTGCGAGCCGAACGCCGGGGAGAACGCACAACTGACTGCCTCACTCTTTCGACATTTTCCGGAGTTCTGATGGTCCGTTGAAGACCATTTCTGGGTTTAGCGACACTTCCACACTCCCGAAATGAGTTAATCCACGACAGAATCGAATTACGGCCAGGAACGAGTCTGTGAGGAGGAATTTCAAAGCGAGCGCGGAAGACACGTTGCGTAGCAACCAGTGAGCGACCGTTAGAAAAGAAACTCTCGACTGCGAAGGCCCGCTGCTCTCTAGACCAGAGCATGATGGCAACTGACTGAAGATGTGCCCTCTCTCGCCCCTCTACCCACCCAACACACCGCGCGGGAATTTTTCAAATAAGTAAGTTTCTCTGGCGCACACTGTATTTGGAACGAATACATAAAAAAAAAAATTTAACCTGGCTCGTAAAGTTCTAGCGTGGTGGCGAAATCGGAGAAAAATTATGAAAATAACGTGAATTTTTGGGAAAAGTAAATTTTTGCTCAACTCCAAAAGTCTTAGACTGATAAAGCATCTATAAGCTGTTAAATGGGTAGCAGTATTGCCAACTCAAAGTTGTGAACCTCTAAAAAAAACATGCAGTATTTAAGTTGTTTATTCTTGGCTTGGCCCCCTTAAAGCTCCTAATCCAGCAATGAGATTCTTTTAAAACTCCATCAACTTGACTTTTTTCCGCCTATTTTAATCATGGTATGCATTTATTTAAAGTCTCTTAATTCAATATTACTGAAGCTTGTTAGTGGTCTTTAATTTAGAGGCCTTCGTTTTATATAATTTTCCTATTTTCGCGAACTGCTTTAAAATTCATCGACAACAAAAACCCATTGCGTGACAACAACAAGTTCAAATTTATGTACTCACATTTCAAACGATTTGGCTTCGAGCTATAAACAAATGGTGGCAACTTATATTTTTTTTAGCAATATCTTATCACATTATTTCGGTCGTTTGTCACTTTCTGAAACTGACAATTAGAAAAGTTTATCATGCAATGTAATATTTCCAGACCAGTTACAATGGGACAGTAAAATATCATAGGAATTAAGGAAGCGTTTTGGTTGGAGGGAGCAGGGGTACTGCCTTGGAAACACGATTGGAACAAAAGGCGTTTTGCTGTCAGTCCACAGTGCTGTAAGTATGTTTTTGTTTTGCTACTAGGACTACTTTTGTTTTCGCCCTTATAACTTTGAGTATCTAAGCAAGTTTATCGCTTGACAAACGTCAGTCAAAGTTTATCCAAATACCAAAACAAAAAAAAAAAGAACCTCATGGTTTCAGTCCAGTCACTGACAAGTTTATAGACTCTAAGTGGGCGTAGACTAATGAGTCAGAGTGTGGACTACTCGTGAACTTGTCGCTAAAGAGTATCCTTTTTACATTAACAGCGGAAACAAAAGCTCGAAACTACAAAATGATTTTAAGAGCTATCAAGATGTTTGCGGCTGAATGTTTTTGCAAACGATTAGTTTAGAGTGCTTGGAAACTATTTTTATTCGTGCTGCAGACTCATTTTTGGAAGTTTTGAACTTTTGATACTAAATTTCAAACTAACGAGTTTTGAGTATATATACAAGCTTAAACGTATAATCGGTTTCGAATTCAGCAACCCCAAAAACTAATTTTAAAAAATCGACGAACAGCTGGACTTGAAAAAAAAATTGGTTCTTTTTGAAATTATGTCATAACACAGCCTTATCAAATGTCGGTTTCGGAGATGGGACTATGTGGTTTGAAGGTGCTTATTTCGATACTAAGGTCTAAAAAGCCCATTATTATCATTAATGAGCTCAAACAAAGTTTCGTCACGAAATTAACGCTTTACCGCCCGAGACATACACTTTACGGGGCACCCTGTATAAACTCACAAGTTTATTTAAATTTTTATGTACACTTTATTATTTGCAATGAATACCCTTCACGCTTTTTCAATGCGGGGTCGATTTGGTTTTACTGCAACTAAAATTTCCTAAACGTGTGACGTCATCAAGCAAGACTTAGATCATTGCTGAGCTTTCTTGACGAAATTGATCCGAGACGTATACTTGATGGGGAACACTTTATTTATTATTTGCAATGAATACCTTTCACACTGATAGCTTTTTTCGATTAGGGTCGATTTTGTTTTAATGCAACTAAGATTTCGTAGACGTGTGACGTCATCGGCTTTTAGCAAAGCAAAGTGTTCACGAGCAAGCCTTGTTCATTGATGAGCTCAAACAAAGATTCTTGACAAAATTGATCGAGACGTATTCTTGGTGGAGCACCCTGTATAAACTTATTCGTTTATTTATATTTACATAAGAATTCAGGCGTAGCCTAAAAACGAGCTATCTTGTAAATTATCTATAAACTCGAATGTTGTAGAGTTTTTGGGTCTCAGATTGAGATATAGCCGCTCAAAGTCCATATGGATAGCCGTCACATAACTTTTTTTGTAGGCCTCTTTTATAGATCTTCCAGGATTAGCTATTGACTATGTTCAACAACTATTTTATTACATCATAAAATTTGGTCACTTCACGCAAAAAAATTATGTCTAATAATGATTCCATAACCATATCATAACCATACAGTCTCATCTATATACTTTCGTTTGAAAAATTCTGCCGCATCTGACAAGCAATATCATCATTCCTGAGCAAAAATCTGATTATCAGGAAAAAGTCCGAACAATTGAGCAGATAAAACGAAGTTCTACATAAATTCAAGTCGAATACGAATATGAAAAAAACTTTCACAGTTATGCAACCGAGTAAGACTGGAAGGATTAATATATAAATTAAATTTTCTAATACTCCCCACTTTCACAGCCTGAAAGAAATGGAATGGGAAAATTCCTTATTTTGAAAAGATGCTTACACTGACAAAAAAAATCTATCTGATTTTTGGATTTCTTAGTCTTAGTATTATCTTCCTTGAAATCTCTTTGTCTAATTTTAAGAATTTTCATCGTGATTTTAGAATTTTGAGTCTTAATTGAATTTAAATATTTTTGTTTCCTAATTCAAGAAATTTTAAGAATTTTTAAACTTATTTAAAAAATTAAAAACAAGAATACAAAAATCTTGATTTAGATTTTTATGTATTAGAGTACAATATCTAAACTTCTGCAAACAACCATGGTAAATCCAGAATGTCGACATTCAAACCTTACTCCTAAGTCCTTGTCAAAAGAAAAGTAGCGTGATTCCTCAGATATAAAAATAAGATTTCGGCACATTCAAATTCGACTCGGCAGATTTCTTTGTATCTCAAATACCCAAGTGGATGGAATAAGATTTTAGAAATGATTATCTGTCGTTATAAAGCGTTTAAATCACATAAAAATAAGTCATGGATATCAAGTATATATTTTGTACACAACTTTTCGCTATTTTTAGAAAAGTTTTGAAAACAATTCTATTTTTTTAAAAGTAAACTATAAAACTTAAAAAAAATTTTGTACAGTCTTATCATGTCTTGTAAAGTTTGATCAATTACAAAAAAAGTATATAATTATTTATCAAATTCGGAGAAAATATATGGAATAACAGGAAATTTTGCAAAACTCGAAAAATATAAATTTTGCTAAAAACCAAAAATTTTTGATGAATAATTGTTTGTTTATAAAGACATCAATGTGGTTTTTAGCATTCAAACGTTTTTTAGAGATCTCAAATTCTCGATTTTACTCAGAATCGGCTTAGCACAAACAGAAATAATTGCTTTTCAGTAGACGGACTTTTTTTTAATTTCGAAAAGTATTTTTGTCGATTTGACACAAAATTTTATAAAAACTTTTATAAACAGTTTTATTAATTGCTCCTAAAGTTTCATCAATTACATATTTACAAAAATAAATAATTCATTGTTTATCAAAATCTGATAGAAATTATGAAAATATCAGGAATTTTTGTAAAACTCGAAAATTATAAAAAAAAGTTTTAGATGAATACTTCGTTTATTTACGAGGGGTATTCAAAAAGGAAGTTTCCTAATTTTAAAATGAAGTACAAAAAAAATTTTAGGTTTCAAAATGAATATTTATTAATAATTTGACTCACAAACTATTTTTCTATATAGTCACCTTCGACTTGAATACATTTTTCGTACCTGTTATAGAGTTTATAAAAACCTTCTTTTAAAAAAAACGTGTCCAATTGTGAATTGCGTTAGGTGTTTTGTTGGTTGATTTTTTGGAACCTGGTACAACAATCAATGCGGATCGTTACTGCGAAGTTTTAAATAAGCTTAAAAATGCCATCAGACGAAAACGTCCAGGAAAATTATCCAAAAAATCTTACTCTTTCATGATAATGCACGGTCTCATTCTGCTCAAAAAACGAGAACTTTATTGGAAAAATTCAAATGGGAAATTTTCGATCACCCACCCTCTCTCCGGATCTCGCACCAAAGTGGGCAGCATTTTGTTTCAAACGAAGAAGTCCAAACATCTGCCAAATTATGGCTCCAAAAACAGGACACGTCTTTTTTTAAAGAAGGTTTGCATAAACTCTATAACAGATACGAAAAATGTATTCAAGTCGAAGGTGAGTATGTAGAAAAATAGTTTGTGAGTCAAATAATTAATAAATATTCATTTTGTAACCTTAAATTTTTTGTACTTCATTTTAAAATTAGGAAACTTCCTTTTTGAATACCCTCGTATATCTTTTTCGTTACTAAATCTGGATTTCAAAAGTTTTTATAGTTCTCAAGTACTCAGTTCTAATCAAAATCGGTTTAGTATCACCAAAGATAGTTGCTTTTAAGTAGACGTATTTATACCCTGTACCGTATGGTACAAAAGGTGTATTAAGTTTGTGCCAGCCGAAAATGTATGTAACATATAGAAGGAGACGATGGAGACACCCCAAACTTACCTAAAATATGATAAGGGTGAATAGAGAAGTCGATATATCCATGTAAGTCTGTCCGTTTGAACGCCTAGATCTCAGAGATGGTAAATGCTAGAGTAACCAAATTTTCACATAAGATCCCATATTATTCATTAGGAGACAACTTTATTTTTTTTTGATATCGGGGATAAATTATATTGCTCCCATATGGGTGTTTGAGACGATCTTGACAAAAAACAAAGGTTTTAGATGGATAATTTTTTGTTTGTTCATGAAGATATCGTAAACAAATTTGGTATTTAAAAGTTTTTTACCCAAGCACTGTACCAAATTTCATCAAAATCGGTTGACTATATCATATAGCTCCCATAGGACCGATCGGCCAAAATAACTTTTTTTTACAAAATTCGCTATATTTTGTTTTTTAATAAAGATATCGTAACTAGATTTGGCGTTTGGAAATTTTTTCGGTTGACTAGGGCCGATCTTCCAAAAAATAGATTTTTTAACTAAATTTGTTGTGTTTTATTTGTTTGTTAAGATATTGGGACCAATTTTGATATTCGTGAGTTTTTTATAGTTCCTAAGCACTGTACTAAAATTAATCTAAATCGGTTGACTATATCATATAGCTCCCATAGGACCAATCGGTCCAAAAACACGTTTTTTATACAAAATTCGATGTGTTTTGTTTGTTTTTAAAGATATTTGAAATAAATTTGGCACTCAAATCTTTTTCAAGGTATTTAAGCACTATGTGAAATTTTATTGAAATCGGTTGACTATATCATATAGCTCCCATAGGAACGATCGGTCAAAAAAAATTTTTGCTTAATAATTCTTCTGTTTTTTGTTTTTTGTGAAGAAATCGGACTTTATTACAAGCTAGTGGTACAGGGTATCCTAAAGTTGTCCGCGCCCGACTTTACGTACGCCATTTTTTTTTAATTTCAACAATTTTTTTTTTCCGAAAATTTTCGAAATTCGTTCCATGCCAAAAATTTTGAGTTTCTTTTATGTTTTAGGCTGCATTTTACTACGTAAACGACAAAAAAAAAAATTTTTAAGACACATTTTGTTTTAAACGAGTGTAAACTTGAATAATTTCTTCAATATTACACAGTGTTACCATTCTGATTTTTTTTTAGGTAGTTCCATGGTACTCTGGGTAGATCTATATAAAGTTAACTCATAAATCTTTTTTACCGATTACAGAATAGTAGTGTAAAAAAGTCGAATGTAAATTTTAAAAATATTTCGTTATTATTCATGCTCAAATAATTTCATCTATATTTGCTGGGTCTATTTTTCTAGATCCCAAGAGTTTCAGAAGTTTTTGCATGCTTATTAACATCTTCTGAAGGAAAGATGTCAAAATGTCCACATAAATCGCAAAATATGCTAAATTTATTGGGATCTTTGGGATCTGATTGCTAATGCGCACGAACTCGGTACAGTTTATAATAACTAACATAGCACTGTGATGCTTTCAAATGGATTTTGTGTATTATATGTTTTATTTAGGGTTTCATAGTCTTTCCAGCATGTTCCACAATTTTTTTATTTTTTGCTTGTTTCAAAAAATGTTCTTTACTGCAACTTTGCATTAAGAGTTTATCCCGCTGGAATATAAATGATGCCATTTAAATACACAGAGTGGGTTTTTTTTTTACATTATCCACAACAACTGCTTAATTGCACACAATTATTTAAAAAAAAGAGAAAAAACTACAAAAACAATCCTGGAAGCGGCTACAAGGAATGGTAAATAAAATTAAATTAAGTAACAAGTAAAAAGGATTGCGTTGCATTAATGAAACCATTAAATTTCGACTACGCTGCGACTAATAAAGCCTTAGAGCTAACAAAATGCTCTGCTCTGAGTTTTTGTTCACCTGAAATTGGACAACTCACAGAGCATTATAAATTAATTTTAATTTATTTAATGTCAGAGACGAAATTAAGTTTCTTTTTTTTTTTTGTTGAGTGCAAACAGTGGCTTAATTAAACAGAAAAGCGAGCACTTCATGCTTAAAATAATTTTGAAAGTTTTTAGATTTAATTAGACTTTAAAATCAAAAAAAAAAGTCTGCCATTTTAAAATCGATGGAGAAAGCACTTAACGCCTAAGTAGACAGTTATCGATAACTCAACGATGCACCGCTTATTTATTTATCGAACAGTTCATACAGTAAAAATAGGCAAAAGAAGGGGTTGACCAAGAAAAAATTGCATGCTGGAATTTCTCTTGCATTTTGGTTTTAGACTTTTTGGATAGTTATTAATACATTAAGCAAGATTTTATTTTTACTATACGAAATTTGAACAATAGATTGCAAGTATTTTCGTGATATGAAGTGTTACATGGTTGTATATTTTTTTTCGATTGACCGAAAGTTGTACAACCAGTCGCATTATGTAAGGCTACGTAGCAGTAACGCACAGAGGAGGGGGCAAGTGGGTTCATTTGCCCCGGGCCCCGAGTTCAAGGGCCCCCGCTCAACCGATAGAAAAAAAATATGAAAAAACAAGAAAAAAATTGGTAAACGCAGAAAAATTCCTGAAAATGTAGTTTAGATTAACTAGATAGAGTCGTAGGATTGACGCTGTTCGCCCATTGATTAACAACTATCAAGATATTGTCGCTTCTCTAGAAAAAGTTCTTCAAATGGGTTTGTTACCAGAAATTCAGGTAGACGTTGCTACTTCGCTCAAGTGGCTTCAGTCTTTTGACTTCATCCTTTTGACTTCAACCTGTCGACAAGCCCTGAGGAACGTTTTAAAGTTCAAGACTTCTTCCCACCAGTGGATCTGTTGTTGAATGAGCTCGGCGAATACTCTGCATTGGAGCTACTGAACCTCATATATGCGTGTGGGTATGAGAATGTTTTGCCATAAGTATGCTTCGGTTTGAGACTTTTATTTGTTTTGCCACCATTTGTTGCTTCCAGAGAAATAACTTTCAGCTAGCTTGGTCTAATCAAGAATAAATTGAGATCCACCATGGGCGAGGACAGGTTAAATCACCTAATGATTATCAGCATTGAGCACGAAAAGCGAGTTCTATCAGTTTTGAGAAGATTATTGCAGAGTTCAGTACACGAAAGGCAAGGAAAAGCCTGAATTGAATTGTTGTAACATTTATCAGCTGGTATACCGTTTATTCAATGTTCTGAAATGTAAAATTTATGTCACGATAACTGTTCAGTGACATAAAAAATTGTATTATTATAAATAACTAAGGAGCCCGGCAAATGTCGTCCTGTCCAAATTTTTTAAATATTCTTAAAATGTATAAACATCGTAAGACTCTCTAGTTAGCTTATCTAGACAATCATAAGATTTTTGGATTAGTTGACTTTCATGACTCTCTAAAAAGCCGTATGGACGAACTTAAGTATTCTTAAGAGAGCTCGCAACTCTAATAAATTTATGCCCCACAGAAATTACATTTCAACCCTTTGGCGACGCTTCTGTCTGCACTTAATGTCCAATACTATTCATATTCATTCAATATTCACGATATTCAGAAAAATGCGTATATCTCACGAACCAATACACAACCACATCACAATAGGCTTAAAGCCTCCGTATTGACTACCTCTAACACACGCAAAAATCATATTTGAAATTCTTCAACGCGTTCATGAGAACACCCGTAACACGTAAAACATTAACATTAGTTAATCTGACAATATACACAATTTACTCAGACACACAAAAATAATCCATTTTCGGTTAGCAGTGCTCTAACATAATGTTAAAGCTCCCCATAAATAGTTTGTCTAAAGAAAATCGCTGAGGCAATATAAAAAAACAAATCTGGATTCGGAGTTATGTCAGAAACCGATTTCGGAGTCGGAAGATTTTGACTATATTTTTTGGACGATCCGCATCCGTTTCCATGTTCAGCAAAAAATCCAAACTTTATTTTTTTTATTTCACTAGTTCGGCATCTTCACTGTGTGTTTTTGGGATCGCTAAATCCGAATCTAATGTTCACAAATCACAATTTTTTTAATGTTTTTTTATTTAATTTGTTGGCAATCAGACTATTTAAAATTAAGGCTATGATCCAATAGGATCTAACTAAGTTAATCGCTGGTATTATGTCTAATATTAAAAATTATTTACATTGGGTTTGTGATTTTGATCAAATCTTTCAGTGTTTTACAAATACCCTCAAAAAAGATTTAGAACACTTGTTTTTGAGCTTGAGACAACGAAGATGCGTATTGACTGTAAAATCTAATCTGATCTACCATCATCAATAAGTCTCTTATGAATGTCTCAAAAATTCGTATTTCTTCTTTTGAAAGCTTGTTCTAATGAAATAATTTATTCAGATCCTTGAAAAACCTGGCCGAGATCGATATGCTCCATAAATTCCCATTAAATTTAATCCTGAATCAACAATGGATAAATAAGCATCAATATCAAATTTTTTTTATTTGATTGTTTTTAAAATCTATTGGCTAATGCTTTATAAAATATTATGTATGGTCAGTTCTTCTATATGGCATGGAAATTTGGACCATATAAATATCAGACATGAACAGACTGGAAGCATTTGAAATGTGGCTTTTTCGGAGATTGCTCAGAATACCTTGGACCCATCACGTTTCTAATGAAGAAGTCCTGCGAAGAGTTCACGTTGATAGACAACTGCTCAAAGCTATCAAACGAAGAAAAACTTCATATCTGGGTCATATTCTGCGAAATCCCAAATATGAGCTGTTACAACTCATTCTGCAAGGCAAGATTGAAGGAAGTAGAGGCATCGGTCGTAAGCAGTTCTCTTGGTTGAGGAACATAAGGCAATGGACCGGTATGTAACATGTGGGTCAACTCTTGAAAGCAGCTAGAGACCGCGAATTATTTTCAAATATTGTTAAAAATTTGTCCTGAAAATACTTAATATTATTTATATTTTTATATTTTTATTTTTATGTTTATACTTTTTCTTGTATAATCGCTAACATTCGAAAACGAATTGCAAATAAAGAAGAAGAAGTGCTGGATATTATTTCGATATTTTTGAACTTCGATACATCGTAGTCCATGTGGCTGCTATTTCTTGAAAGCTTAAATTAATTCAGAGCGGGTTATCTGCTGGTTTGGAAAAAATATCGATGCATCAATATAATATCGATGTTACTTCCAGTACTACTACTGGTACTTCCTACTAAAAATAAAAACTAATCCAGAAACCAGTGAAAGACACTGAGTATGTTCATAAACTGAGATGATAGAACTAATTTAAAATTTACCGGCAGATTTTTGATTCTGGCTGAAACATTACATCTACGTTATCTAGGCTATGAAGATGGGATACCAACCATAGTACCCGCCAATAGTTTTTACCAATTCTTTCGAGACATTTATAATTAGCAAGCTAAGATTCGGCAGATAAATTTATTTGTCATTATTCATTAATGAATACTAATTTTCTTAACATCGGTCAAAAATTTCAGGAGCCAAAGATTATGAAATTTATAGCCACAGAACATCCTTCAAAATATGGTTATGGATATTGATATTTATGAACTGAGATGTTAGAATTAATATAAAATTAACAAGTTGTTTTTGGATTCTAGATTATGTACATCTTCATTGGATAGGCTATGATAATAGGACCCCAGTACTCCCCAAACAATTTTTCTAATTTTTATACCCTGTATAAAATCCGTCTGTCCGTTTGAACGCCTAGATCTCAGAGATGGTAAGATCTAGAGTTACCAAACTTTCACATTAGATCCCATATTATTCAATAGGAGACAAGTTTATTTTATTTTTTGATATCGGGGTTAAATTATATAGATTCCATAGGTGTGTTTCAGACGACCTCGAAAAAAAAAGTTTTAGTTGAATAAATCGTTTTTTAATAAAGATATCGTAACCAGATTTGGCGTTTGGAAATTTTATAGAGCACTTAAGCAATGTGCCAAATTTAAACAAAATCGATTGATTATATCATATAGCTCCGATCTTCCAAAAAATCGATTTTTGAACAAAATTTGTTATGTTTTGTTTGTTTGTTAAGATATTGGGACCAAATTTGACATTCGTGAGTATTTTATAGTTCCTAAGCACTGTACTAAATTTAGTCCACATCGGCTGACGAGATCATATAGCTCCCATAGGACCAATCGGTCCAAAAAAACGTTTTTTATACAATATTCTATGTGTTTCGTTTGTTTGTAAAGATATTTGAACTAAATTCGGTATTCGGATCTTTTTTAAGGTATTTAAGCACTGTGTAAAATTTTTTGTGAAGGAACCGGATTTTATTGCTAGCAGTGGTACGGGGTATCCTAAAGTCGTCCGCGCCCGACCTTACGTACGCCATTTTTTTACCAGTTTTTTTTTTTGACTAGGCACATACTTTTTTTATTACCAATTCATGAATGTAAATGTGTGTAACATCGGTTAAGAAATGCAGGAGCCAAAAATTATGAAATTTATAGAACAGAGAACATCTTTAACAAAAATCGGGAAACAATTTTTTTTTTGAGTTTAGAATTTATGACTGTAGAATCCTTAAGTTTATAAAAATTAAGAAAAATAATGGAGATATCTGACATGAATATACTATAGAGGGTAGAAGCGCGAAGCCTGCAGGTGACGGAGCCTCCCCTTGTTATATAAATTTATTTCGACAGTTACGAGACTTATTTAATATATTATCATAAAGCATGCCTTGACTTTAGTTCTAGTTTAAAGAAAATGTTTTTAAATAAATTTGCAGTATTATTTTTAATAACTAACCTAAGTTTAAATGTGCATAGTTCAAAGGCTTTACCATTTGTAAAGGCGCATCCCGCGCTACAAAAAACTAACCAATCTGTTCCTAACATTTCTTCCACTTTCACTGAGGTAGCACCATTTCAAAATGTCACCCAAAACTTGCCGAAAGAAAATGCTGAAACTTCCAAGGAGACGAAATTTATTTTTCGGACTAAAAATTTAGATAATCGCTCCTCAACAACTTCGCCTTGGTCAACTGAAAACTTCCAAAAGGCAACTCTAGAAAAACTACAAAGTGTGAAAGCCTTAGCTACAGTAGCTCAATCCCAGAATTTACCAAAAGTTAAAGATAATTTCATAAACTTTTCAGCTTCAAAAGTCAGTACCAACATACCAGTTTATGTAAGCAATACATGGAAAAACATATTTTTTAAGAATGGCGCAGAACAGCCTTTAATAACTTTGAGTCAAAATTCTAAGCAGCAGATTACCAAAGAACCTCTAACAAGTAACGCCAAAGACTTAACTATAACTACTTCAAAGTTTCAAAAAGATGATCATGGCGACTGGATACTGAATCTTGGTGCTGTCACCATGGATGGCCATGTAGATCCACGTTTTGATGATGATAAGCGGCACATGGCTCCGCGCGTAAATGTCGAATACAATCCAACAATTTTTTATAATACAGGAGAGCCTTTTAAGGTCTGCAAACGTAGCACGCTCTATAATATACCCCGTGTTAAGGCTTGGATACGACAAGTTGCCAAAAAACAGATTAACCAGATAAGACCCATTTTTGTGGACCTCAGACATCAAATCTACACATTTGGAAACTCTGAAGAATGCCATACAGTGGAACAAGTGCATTGGTATACCTTTATACAATGCATGTTAATGCGCAATCAGCGGGTAGAGTATATGATACCAAGATATCCATTACATCAAGTCGGTGTTTATCTTGCAAAGAAAAATTAACAGTCTTCCGAGATTGTCTAGAGGTGTTAAATGAGAGAGATGAGGAAAAAAAAGCATATCTTCAAAAATAAAAATTCATTAGAGTGCCATCAAAATTACCAAATCTTACGAATAATCTTTAGAACTCTTCTACTTCATACTCAACGAAGCTTGGGCAAAGGTATGGTCAAATGATATGCTCTGGCGATAAATCTACAATAACGTAAATGCTGAAGAATGTTCTCCTCTATGTTACATAGAACCAAGTGCAAGTCTTCCGAGGTATATCTTATATGATACCAAGATAACCATAACATCAAGTTGGTGCTTATCTTGAAAAGAAAAATTAACAGTCTTCCGAGATTGTTAAATGAGAGAGATGAGGAAAAAAGAAAATCTTCAACAATAAAAATTCATTAGAGTGCCACCAAAACTACCAAATCATACGAAGAATCTTCAGAACTCTTTTTCTTCATACTAAACAAAGCTTGGGCAACGTATGGTCAAATGATATATTTTGGCGATAAATCTACAATAACGCAAATGCTGAAGAATGTTCTCCTCTATATTACATAGAAGCAAGTGCAAGTCTTCCGAGGTATATCTTATTTGAAACCAAGATATGCATTACATCAAATCGGTGTTTATCTTGAGAAGCAGGATCAACAGTTTTCCCAGATTGCCTAAGATGAGAGATGGACTACGAAAAGTTGCCAAATTCAAATCTTCAAAAATAAAAATTCATTAGAATGCCAGCAAATCTACCAAATATGACTTTATATTACAAAGAATCTAGATCATTCTTTCGACTTAGTAGTATAAAGGTTAAGGCTCATTAAATTATTTCCTCTGGCGGCAAATCTACAACACGTAAATTCTGAAGAATGTGCTCCAAATAAATGAAGTCCAAGTGCAGTCTTCCGAGTTAGTGTATAACAAAGCTTGGAAAAAAGAATTAGTAAAATCTCATAGGCTTTATATTCAAAGCCATATATCAAGCTTGCTTGGGCATCGTTGTCATTTAAGTTTGTTACCTTTTGAAAGAAGCAAATTAGTTTTATACAACTTTTGATAAAATGTTATCCAATAAATTTAGAGTATTTGTAATATTTTACGTTATTAACAACGTATGTGGAAAACCGCTTCCCTACAACACTTCTCAACTAAAAGTTCCCAAGTCCGTCAAACCTAACCCGCGGCTTTTCTCCAGTCTTACAACACCCGAAGAAGCAGCTGATTTCGCTACTCATAAAGATAAACGCGATCTACGGCTTACCTCAAGACATTCCGAACCAACTTTAAAAAATATATGGGCTGCCTACGTCAATGGCTCAACACCAAAGAGCGCCAGAAAAGATATAAAAATGTTTGCAGTTACTCAGAAGGACGAAGCCGCAAAGGAACTAACACTCTCGATACCAACATTTAAAACCGATGAATTCGGTTTTTGGGTGGACAATCCTTGGGCTGTTACATATCCTATGGTCTGGAGGGATACACGCTTCAGTGGGAATAAAGCCGCCACCATACCGACAATGAGACTAGAATCCTATCTTGTTAGATATTATTTTCCCGATAAACATCAGGACGCAGTTTGCGCTCAACGCACAACAGTCATCAACAGGCCACGTGTCGAAGAATGGCTACCATTAAATCCACAAAGGCAATATTTACAACATAGACCTTTATTAATGGATCTCAGAAGGGAAATATACGAAAATGCGAATTCTGAAGAATGCCATACACCAAAGCAAATCCGTTGGCGTATCTATATAGAATGTGCCATGAGACGACATATGCGAATGGAATATATGATACCAAAGTATCCTTTACATCAGATCGGCCACCGTGTTGGTTGGAAAACCCGTCACCCTTACAATATAAAGGACCTTGAATATTGAAATAAAACTATGTTCATAAGTCCTTGATGTCAAATAAATAAAACAAAATGATTTACCAAAATATGCGAAAAATAAAACAAATCCTGAAAGGAAGAATTACATGACTTATTATTTTCATGTATACTATATTGTAGCATGTAGTGCTAAGCCCATTTTTAATTATCGTAACTTTTTTTATTTGAAAGATTTCTTTAATGAGGAATATGGATACGGATGAAAAGAGCATTCGTTAAGTCAATCTTTTTTTTTTTAAGGAGTGATATCTCAAAGTTGTTGTCCAAAAGCACAGTGGTGCTAATGAAGTTCCTGCCGCCCCAAAAGTCAATTTGTTTGCTAATTAAGCCGATGTTTTGTACTATTTCGTTTGCTGAAAGAATACCAGGTCTTTTGGTATATACATATATATTTTTTTTTTTGAGGATGATTCAAATTCACGCAGTTGTGAGATGTCAAAGTTGATAATTATAGTAACATGTAAGAAAATTTGTTTTAGCAATTTCGAATTTTCGAATATCGTCCTTAGTTCGAAAAAAAAATATGTTTTTAGTAAAAAAATATGTGTGTTACCGATGATTATTAACTTCAAAACACTCTTCGATGTGCTGTTGTTTTTCATATACCATAGGGTTTTTCAATAAGAATCTACAAAAGTTTTTTGAAATAAACCAAAAACGGTTTTGGATATCAATGAAATTCTTTATTTCTGTGAAAGTACATTCGATGCCATTATGCATGGAACTCGATTTCTTTTGCGTGGCCACCACGGGCACGCTTGCAGAAGTCCAGACGCTGAACCCAATTTTCGACGGTTTTCAAGCATAAATCGGCCGATACTGCTGCAATTTCACGTTCGATATTTGTACGAAGTTCATCAATCGTCGCTGGCTTGTTGGCATAGACCATGGACTTGATGTAACCCCACAGGGCGTAAAATCGCACGACCGAGGCTGTCAATTGACCAATTCCTATTGAAACCACAAATTGTCCAAGTCCATATCATCCAATTCGGGCCAAAAATATTTGGCTATCATTGAGCGGTAGCGATTCCTATTCAAAGTAACGTGCCGGTCTTGTTCATCAGGGATGAAGTACGGCCCAATGACGCCGCCGGCCCATAAACCGCACCAAACCGTAATTTTTTCGGGATGCAATGGTGACTCATGGAGTACGTGTGGATTGCTGCCTGACCAATAACCTATTTTTTACTTATTGACTATGCTTTCCAGCCGGAGATGAGCCTCACTGCCGAAGATGATATTTCGATGAAAATCCGAATCATTTTTAAGTTGTTGCTCAGCCCAATTCACGAACATACGACCTACGCTTCTGGTGGTCAAGCGGGTCCAGTTCTTGCGTCAATTTGATCTTGTAAGGATGTAAGCAAAGATCTTTTCGCAAAATTCGTCACAATGACGTCACAGAGATACCTAACGCCTGAGACGTGTGAGAGACTGATTTGGGTCTTCCTCAATTGATGCATTAGCGGCAGCAATATTCTTGACACTACGGGCACTTTTTTGTCTCACTGGCACGGGAACATTTTGTACTATGCCTGTGGATTCAAATTTTTCCACAAGAGGCTCAATTGTTGATCTGGCAGGACAATTATGAGGACAATTATTGGACGTAGCACTCTTAAAGTTGAGGTCACTGACTCCGAATTTCGGTAGTAAATTTTAATAATATCGACTCGTTGTTGGATCGTATATCTTTTCATGATAAAATTGCAAACCTTACTGAAGAGAAACGTCTAGAGAGCTGAAAATATGAAACGTCGCGACTTTTGTTGTCCCAATCGATCTACTTTTGTAGCGTCCCTATTGAAAAACCCGATATAAACTTTTTTAGAGTAAAAGTAGTATAAGGCCGGCTGGGTTCGACTTCATTCTTGGTTTGTATGTTAGAACTCGCTATCTTAAATGTAAATTATCAAACATTAGCTGCCACTTTTTGCGTCTCACTATCCATAGGAATGTTGTCTGTGAAGGCCCGTGAATATAGTCGAAACCATAAAATTTAATTTTTAAGAAATTTTAATATTCAGCTGACCTAACTGCCATATCCTTCAAGTTAGTTTTCAAGTAAAAAATTCGTAAGAATGCCCAAATCCATTACACCAAATCTGTATTTATGTTACGAAGACTCTAGAGCATTGTTCCGAGGTTAAGGCTCATCAAATTATATCCTCTGGCGGCAAATCTACAAAAACGTAATTCCTGAAGAAAACAAAAATTACTTCAAAAATTGATAAGAATCGCAAAATAATATTCTCGTGCGAATAATTTATAAAATTCCGAAACATTATACCAAATCTGCCTATATACATATATTTATCATTCAGAAAGCTTGCTTCGACATAGTTGTCATTTGAGTTTGTTCCCTTTTGAAAGAAAAACTATTGACTACTTTTGACAAAATGTTAAGTAATAAATTTAGAGTATTTGTAATACTTTATGTTATTACCTCTAGTGTTACAAACCCATCTAGGGCATCTCCAAATGTAGCATTTGATTTTGAAGATGCCGCCGTTGAAATTAATTTAAAGCCTTTAGTAACTTATATAGCAAAAACTTCTCACAAACACAAAAGCATGCCATGGCTTATCTCTACGAGTCCCACCCAGCCTACTAAATACACTACAAAAAATATTAATCTTAACTCCTCAATGACGACTAAAGCATTGACAGACTATGAATATGTTGACTATGTCGCTCAAGCTGCAGCAAAGAACGCCAGAAAAAATATAAAAATGCATGCAGCTGCAAAGCAGGAAGAAGCGCCAAACGAACCCCCAAAAGAACCCTCAATGGAACCCCCTAAGGAGCCCCCAACAGAACTAACAATCTCGTTACCAAAATTTAAAACCGATGAATTCGGCTTTTGGGTGGACAATCCTTGGGCTGTTACATTTGGCCAGGTCTGGAGGGATACCCGCTACGGTGGGAGGGAGAGCGACGTAACTTTATACAAAATGAAGATAGAATCCGCTCTTGTTAGATATTATTTTCCCGATGGAAATCAGGACGCAGTTTGCCGAGGACGCACAACAATCCAAAACAGGCCACGTGTCGGCAAATGGCTATCCCGTCGTTTAATTTCCCGATATCTTCCACATAGACCTATTTTAATTTCACTCAGAA
This sequence comes from Chymomyza amoena, assembly GCA_037043745.1. NCBI lineage: Eukaryota > Metazoa > Arthropoda > Insecta > Diptera > Drosophilidae > Chymomyza > Chymomyza amoena. The sequence goes on from JBAMAX010001567.1 coordinate 105,756, forward strand.
GGCAAATGTACGAAATCGGCAATTCTGAAGAATGCCATTCACCAAAGCAGACCGTTTGGCGGAGCTATATTGAATGTGCCATGAGGCGACATATGCGAATGGAATATATGATACCAAAGTATCCTTTGCATCAGGTGCAAAGTTTTTACCAAACCCCTAACCCTGATAAACAATATCCGGGTTATAATAAAAAGTATACTGGATAGAAGTCCTTGATGCCAAATTAATAAAACTAGATGATTTTGAAAAAAAATAAAGAAACCTAAAGTTTATCAAAACCTGGTTATTTTTGACTTTAATTTCTTAGGTAGAACGTTACGGCTTTTATAAGATATACAGGGCTGAGCCCACTTGATGTGGATTGCAACAGTTTTTTAGGTTCCTTTAAAAACGAATGCGGATACGAAATAAAAAGGGCCCTCATAAGAGGTCATAGAAAAGATCTCTCTTTCAAAAAAATATTTTAATTTTAAGTTTTGAAATAGGGTCACTCAACGACGATAAATAACCCAATAATGAATGATCGTTGCAATAAATTAACAAGTGATAAAAAATTGTTAAGGAATATTTGTTTCATATGAGCCCTCAAGTGAAAATTCTAATCGAAAAAGGCTTTTCAGATAAGATTTTGGAGCTACCCAAGGAAAAAAACTATATGAAGTTCAACTTTAAATTTTCTAAGCTACGAATCTTTTGTGGTTTTAATTTATAAACAAGAACTTCTTGGAGCAGCATCTGCTGCACTAGTGGAATATAACTCAAACATATCTCCCTCTTACCAGCACACCTAACCAAGATAATCAGTAAAGCTTTGGGAACTAGCATATCTGGGACCTCTTATAGTCTTCTGTGCAAAAAATATAGCATGATTCGGGAGCTATATAAGCAGTGTCTATCAGTGCACAGCCTAAAAAAAGAGGAGAAGAGCAGCGAGAGCTATCTGCAATATCTGAGTTTCATAAATGACTATTTTTTTTACCATCTGTGGGGCAAAACGCGCCATACCGGATAACGCGGTTTTCGTGTGATATATCGCTGCAAAAAAAGTGGAAAACATAAAACGAGCGATTAAATTGGCAAAGAAATTTTGTTTTAAAAATGTCAAGAATTTTTAAATTTCTTCCTCGATGTTTTCGGTAAGGATGAATTTTGATTGGCTTGTTTGCTCTGTTCCTTCTGTGCTAGAGCTTGCATTGGCTCTGGATCGGTAAAGATGGCAGAAAATTCGACATTTTTCGTAGCGGCGTAAAGTTTGCGTGGGCCAAAACCAAAAGAGTGTGGTGCATTTTGTCCCATGGGTACATTTTCAAGTCGGTAACGTAGATCGAAAGCTAACTAAGACTTCGTGCCACACTCTGTCAAAAGCCTTCTTGACATCCAAAAATGCTGCCATGCAGTAGCGACGATTCTCGAAGGAGTCTAAAATGTGTTGCACCACTCTGTGAGTTTGCTCAGGCGTGCCATGTTTTGGACGAAAACCGAATTGATGCGCTGGAACTAAGGCCGTCACGCTGGAAAATGACAAAACTCTCAAAGATTCTTGTAAAAATTTTTGCGAATACCGGCAGCAAACTAATCGGGTGATAAGACGTACTAGAGATGGGAGGCTGACAGGGCTTTAGAATCATAACAATTTAAGCACATTTCCACTCCTTTGGGAAATATGCCAGAAGCATAATTGCATTGAATATCTTGACTAGAGCCAGAATGCCCGCCATTGGAAGAGCCTTAGCTACTCCTGGCGTCAATTTTATCAAGACCAGGAGCTTTTAGGGGTTAAGTGCGTTTATTTGATCTACAATTTCGTTAGATCGCACGGGACGTACTGGCAGGTCCAGTTGAAGCGGTGTAGATAATGCCTCCATAGTTTTCTCGACCTCAGACACTGAGTTCAGATTGAAGGGAGTAAAACGATCCTCCAGGTGATGTGCGAAAGCTTCAGCACGGGCTCGGTCAGAACGACACCAGAGCCCATTAGCGGTTTGAATAGGATGGCTGGTTTTTTTAAGTACCGTGTCAGACGCCAAAGGCTGCGGCTTCCATCAAAATATGATATTTCCTTTCAACGAAATATTTGTGAAGCGTCGTCAAAACACACACTTCCTTTAATTAATCACAAGTGCCACGCCCTTATAGGCGTTTGGAGCTCTCCAGCATGTATGGAAAGCTTTTCAAGCATATAGCGATTACCGTCGAGGCGGTAATCCAGGTTGAATATTTCCCAAGTGGCGCGTTTTGCCCCAACCTCCTCTATATCATCATTAAAACCGAACCGAAAATTTGAAATAAGTGTCAAATTTTTTTTCAAAGCGATAATTCGAATTGCCATGGTTGTAAAATCAAAAATGGAAGTCAGCCTAATAAAAATAATTCATGAGAATCGTTTTTTCGAGCACTTAATAAATTTTGCCGCCAGAACTACAAACCAGAAATTTAAAAATTGTTACGACTTGGGAATACGAACAATTATCTTTAAACAAACATGAAGAAACATCAAGATGGAGAAAGACTTTCTTTTGTGATCCGGCAATGATTATGTTAAGAAGCTTCAGTTGTCGTTAGGAATTCGACTTTTTGGATGACATATTTGAATTGGAATGAATCCCTCCAAAGACCAATTTACTTCAAAATAAAATTAGTTTTTTAAAGAAATTTGTTAGCTTATTTATTTTAGTTTTAAATTAATAATTTGACCTACGGCTAGATGATGTCATTAAGCTTTTGCAGGTTCATGAGTGCCTCGTTTCCCTTTTTGCATAATCTAAACTAATCCACGCATATTATTACTGAAAGTTATAATTAAAACTAACTCTTATCTTCCATTTAAAATTATTTTTTGCTTAAAGCTGCAATATTTGGCACAAAAGAACTACTTCTACTACTTCTTTTTGAACTTATCTCGAAATGTTAATGAATTGGTGGGTATGTCTAGCCAAGATTGAATGAGCAGCATAGAGCACCTCCACACTTGAAAGTTCAAGCAGATGCTTAACCCGCGGGTTATATGACTGGGATGAAGTGTACTGAAAGGTAGGCGATGAAGCAGAAAGTTTTATTTAAAAGTTCTGATACAGGCGAGGAGGTGCTCTACTGTGGGACCTGAACCCTTATTGTCGGAAAAAAATAATATTTCTGTATATAATAAATATGATAACTTCAATGGTTGATTAGTGGAAAGCAGAGCAGATATCGACTAACTTAAAGTGACTATAGCGGGTTTTAGTGTATTTGGCTAATTTTTGGGGTTCTCCGAAATCTGGTTATTCATAAAGACGCACAGACGGTCATCACTTAATCGCTATTATAAACATTTTCTTTTTGAAAGATTATTACCATATTCCCTAATCAGTACTACATGGCACAGTCATGCTTATGAAGTTCCTGGCGCCGAATACCCAATTGTTTATAATTTTTGAATTTTTATACATTTTTCTTTTAATATAAAACATTTTTTTTAATTTTTTTAATTTAATTTTTTTCCAGTATTTACATTTAAAGGGGTAAAAAAAGGAAATTTTATCCAGCCATACGTTCAAGATAGATAGTACTAACCTAAAAACCTTCTAAATAAGTTTATAGTATATGGAAAAATACATTATGTCGAGCTCAGACATCATAGCTATGGGTCAATGAGGCGCAAAAAGTGTCGGCTGATTTTTGATAATTTACTTTTAAGATAGACAGTACTAACAAAAAAAACCGAGAATTACGTCGAACCCAGCCGGCCTTATATTACTTTTAATCTAAAGAATTTTATGGTATTTGGAAAAATACGGCACATCAGAGAGGGTCTTTCAAATAGTTATATAAAAGAAACTTTTTTATTTGTTACGAATGTTCTCATGAACGCGTCAATAAACTTTAAATCTGATTTTTGCGTGTCTAAGAGGTTGTCAATACGGAGGTTTTAAGCCTATTGCGATTTGTTTGTATTTAGTGGGTCGTAAGATATACGCATTTTTGTGAATATCGGTTTTTGTGTGTATATTGCCATATATACAAAAACTGGTATTGTTGTTAATAAAAGTTCGAGGTCCAACATCGTTTCAATCTTTGAGAACAGTGAATGGCGTATTGAATGCAATATATCGAGAGGCATGTCAAAAATTGAATTTGTAGGAAAATGATTTGCCCTGAGATCAAACTTTAGAGAATGCGGCTATAGCTGCTCATCCATATCAATTAAGAGTTCTATTTGCGATTATTTTAGCAACATGTTTTACATTTGGCTACTTCCCAAAGAAATGGAAAAAGTCTATAATCGTAATGATACCGAAGCCAGGTAAAGACAAGTCCCAGCCATCGTCGTACAGGCCAATAAGTTTGCTATCGTGCATGTCAAAATTATTTGAAAAGCTGCTTCTGATGCGCATCGCACCTCATTTGAGGGCTCACAACATAATTCCAGCTCATCAATTTGGTTTTCGAGAAAACCACGGTACTATCGAGCAGGTAAACCGCATAACGTCAGAGATCCGTACTGCGTTTGAACGTCGGGAATATTGTACGGCAATATTCCTCGATGTTGCTCAAGCACTTGACCGAGTTTGGCTTGACGGCCTCATGTACAAAATCAAACTATTGCTCCCTGGGAATACCCACAAGATTCTTGACTCGTACCTATACAACAGAGTGTTCTCAGTGAGATGCAACGCTACCACGTCGGACGATTATGCCATAAAAGCGGGAGTGCCACAAGGCAGCGTGCTCGGACCAACATTATATGTCTTATACACTGCAGACATCCCAACAAGCCAGCGATTGACAACCTCCACATTTGCCGATGATACTGCGATTCTTAGTCGCTCCAAATGCCCATTGCAAGCAACCTCAAATCTTTCTGTTAATCTGGAGGCCATAGAGAAATGGCTATCAGATTGGCGTATCAGAATAAATGAACAAAAATGCAAACAAGTAACGTTTACTCTAAACAGACGAACTTGCCCGCCTTTGGTACTGAACAACACGCAAATTCCACAAGCTGATGAAGTAATTTATCTTGGCGACCACCTCGATAGGCGACTTACTTGGCGAAAGCATATTGAGGCCAAGAAAGTTCATTTAAAACTAAAAGCTAGCAGTCTCCATTGGCTATTATGTATTCGATCTCCCCTTTGTCTGGACTATAAGGTCTTACTCTACAACTCAACTATAAAGCCAATCTGGACCTATGGCTCTCAGCTATGGGGAACGCAAGCAGCAGCAACATAGATATTATACAGCGAGCTCAATCCAAGATCTTGAGAACTATCACTGGGGCACCTTGGTATATTCGAAACGAGCACATCCACAAAGATCTTAATATTCTATCCGTTAAAAATGAAATAGCGCAGCAAAAAGCGAACTACAACATTAAACTCTCGACGCACCCAAACTATCTAGCAAGAAGCTTAACCAGAGTTAGTAGCCGAACCCGACTCAGGCGAAATGATCTTCCAACCCAGCAATAACTCCGCAATCCAAATACAGTCACACCAGACTGTTAGTTAAGTTATTATAATAAGATTTGAACACTTATTGTTAGTCTCTATTCGAGAAGATTCAATAAATAAAGTAGATATGTAAAAAAAAAAAAAAATCAAATCTACCTGAATTGTGGATAAAATATTAAGATTAGTTATCAAAAGATAAGTCAAGCTAAACGTAATCCAGTGATGAAATTTATGCCGGAAGTTAACAACAATTCTTTAATTCATATTGAAGATCTATGCTTGGTGATGACTAAGAAAGTATTAGGACAACGCCCAGGAACGTGAAGATCGCAATGAACGTGAAAGAATTCGGTTAAGACACACTCGTGAAGCGCGACATTCGAGTAATAATGGAGCAAGTTTGAATCGAGCTGCAAACTAATCTAAAAATCTTATATTTTGCCAGATATTTCCAGAAATACGAAATCGCAAGAATAAATTATGGCACAAATTCCAACTTTGACAGCTGACAACTGCGTGAATTTGAATAATCTTAAAAAAAAAAAAAGTAAATCAGAATCTGTTATTCTATTAGCTATTAGCATAAGCTAATAGAATAACTAATAAAATAGCAAAAAACATCGGCTTAATTAGCAAGTTTCAAAGTGGACTTTGGCGGCGCCAGAAACTTCATAAGCAGCACTGTGCATTGGAGGGGTGGCAAAAATATTCCGTACTCATCACTAATAAAATTCTTCGTAAATATTAATCTGCTCCCAAGGCATCATAAAAATAGATCCAATATTTTAGCTGAATTTTTCGTTGCTTCAAATTCCAAAAATCATAGTCCATAAAAATACTTTTAATATTGTTATTAATACAAAACTTTATTATATTAAAAAAATGTTAAAGAACCTTTTAAATTTTCTAAAACCACATCCATCACATTTCAGTAACTTTTTCCTTTAAAGTCTTTTAAATAAAAATGTGCATTGTAATATTGCGTATACGCACGCTTGGACATTAAACCTTATGTTGAGGCCACACAATTCGTCCTCTAAAATAAAAGCTCATTTAATTTGCATATTATTTAGTGTCTAAATATATCTCTCTTAAATGTTTAGACCTCACAGTGCCTTAATATGCAGCACGTGCTGACCAAATTTATCAAATGCTCGTTTCCACAAATGAAAATGATGACCACGAAGTGGTCTGGAAATTTTTTTTTTCCCCCATTTTTCCTTAGACTTTTAGAGGTTTCATATGTGTTTCCGTGTGGGCCGGTTACTCTTGAAAGCTCATGAGTTGTTGTTTTTCAAGAGGGGACCATGATAAATGATGTTTTTGGAACTAGTTGCTAGAGCCACTTAAAAGTCCAAAGGTCCAAAGATCCAAGTGTGTGTGGGTGTGGATGGGGTTTGGGAACAGGAGCTTGTTTTGCAAGTAGATTAGCATTGAATTTGAATGCAAAATTAAATTAAAATGCTTTGTTCAAACAAAAAGTTGGTAGATGAAGAATGAAAAGTACCCTAACAAGTAATATAAACTTTATTCTAATAATAATATTGTCACAAAAAAGTTGTTTTTGTATGTATTTAATTTTAAAACTTAGGGTAACTTTAAAGTGTTTCCGATGTTTGCTTCTCTATGTTACATTTTCTTTTTTTTTTATCCTTTACCTTAAAATGTTAATAACAAATTGCTGCTTACTTAAATTACGCTTCCAAAGAAGTGATATTTCTTTAAAAATGAGCCCGGCAGACGTTGTCCTGCCCAAACATTTTGAAAACTTTTAAGGTAAATAAACATCGTAAGATTCTCTAGTTAGCTTATCTGGAAAAATATAAGATTTTTAGCAGCTCGATTCAAACTTGCACCATTATTAGTTGAATGTCGCGCTTCACGGGTCTGTCTTAACCGAAATCTTTCACGTTCATTGGGTTCTTCACGTTCCTGGGCAGCACGATTAACATAGATTCATAATTAATCTGATTCGTTGCATTTCTTCCAATTGAAATACATTATGCATTGATCGATTAGGAGACGGCATTCCCAATTGTCCTAATGCTTTATTAACCATCGACAATCATAGATTTTCAATATGAATCAAAGATTTGTTGTAAACTTCCGGCGTAAATTCCATTACGGGATTGCATTTTGTTTGACGTACTCGAAACAAAATATTTTCTGAAAAATAATCTTGATATTTATTCACAATGCTGGTGGCTTTGATGGAAAACATGTTGCCAAAATAATCGCAAATAGAATTCTTATTTGATATGGATGAGCAGTTATAGCCGCATCTGCTAAAGTTTGATCCAAATTCCATTTTTGACATGCCTCTCGATATATTGCACACAAAACGCTATTCACTGTTCTCAATGATTGAAAGGATGTTGGACCTCGAAATTTGATTAACAACAATACCAGTTTTTGTATATATGGCAATATACACACAAAACCCGATATTCACTAAAATGCGTATATCTCACGACACACAAACACACCGAAATAGGCGTTAAACCTCCGTATTGATAACCTTCAACACAGGCATAAATACGATTTGAAATTCATTGCCGCGTTCATAAGAACACCCGTAACACGTTAAACATAAGATTCTTGTAAATATATAGATGACTTCTTGGGAGTATTTAAAAAAAAATACTTTTTTTGATCAATGTCAGTTAAAAATGGTGTCAGCCCTAAAAAATAAAAGTCAAAAATAATCATGCTATAAAAAATTATATGTACGTTTCTTTAATTTTTTAAATATCATCCAGATTTATTAATTTAGCATGAAGGACTTCTGTCCAGGATACCTTTTATTATAAGACTCAGGGGTAGGGGTGTGGTAAAAAGCACGGTAACCAACCTGATGCAAAGGATACTTTGGTATCATATATTCCATTCGCATATGTCGCCTCATGGCACATTCTATATAGTTACGCCAAACGGTCTGCTGTGGTGTATGGCATTCTTCAGAATTGCCTCTTTCGTACAATTCCCTTCTGAGCGGCATTAAAATAGGCCTATATGGAAGATATCGATAAAGCCAACGATGATCTAGCCAATCAACGACACGTGGCCTGTTTAGGACTGTTGACTTTGCTTTGCAAACTGCGTCCTGATTTCCATCGGGATAATAATATCTAACAAGAGCGGATTCTATCCACATTTTCGCTATGGTTCCGTCGCCATCCCTCCCATTGTAGCGGGTATCCCGCCAGACCTCGCCAAATGTAACAGCCCAAGGATTGTCCACCCAAAAGCCGAATTCATCGGTTTTAAATTTTGGTATCGCGATTGTCAGTTCCTTAGGGGGTTCCTTTGGCGCTTCTGCAGCTTCAAACATTTTAATATTTTTTCTGGCGTTTTTTAGTGGAGCTTGATCGACATAGTCAACATATTCATAATCTCGCAATGCTTTAGTCGTCATCGAGTTAAGATTAAAATTTTTTGTAGCGTCTTTAGTTGAATTGGGACTTGTAGAGATAAGCCATGGTTTGCTTTTGCGTTGCTGAGAAATTTTTGCCATATAAGTTCGTAAAGGCTTTGAACTTAATTCAACAGCTCCATCCTTAAAATCAAACGCTGCAGTTGTAGACTCCACAGATGGTTTTCTAACACTAGAGATAGGTTTTCCACATACGTTGGTAATAACATAAAGTATTACAAATACGCTAAATTTATTGCTTAACATTGTGTAAAAAATTTATAATAATAATTTTCTTTCTTTCAAAAAGAAACAAACTTGAATGACAGCTTAGCCCAAGCTAGATTTATAAATGAGCCTTATGAATGATAAATCTATGGGCATATTTGGTATAATTCTTTACATGTAACTACAAATTAAGTGTAATTTTTCAATTATTTCTAGCTTAAATTTAAAAAAATTATTTAATGGCTACCACTAGTTGGATAGTAAGAGCTGATAGTTCTGAGCCCAAAATTAAAATCCTCAGAAAATTTATGATAAAAAGGAATATCGAAAAAGTTAATTTGACATAAGGCACAACTTCCTGAAACTTCTAGCCAGTTCCTAAATTTTAGTGCAAATTCGAGAAACAGATATATAATATGACATATATAATAATAAAAAATTATCTTATAACGAGTTTTCTTTAAATATAATTCGTTAAAAGTATGTTTGACTGTATCATTTAGCTAAAGAACACTTTCTGTATAGTGTATAAAAAAAGAAAAGTCAAAAGAAAAAGTTACGACATTTAAATATCTCTCATTTTTGTTTTTCTCGTATTTGGTTTATAGTTGTTGGTCATAATCAAATAAATTTGATTGTCATAAATCAAAGTTACATATATATAAACTTTGCCAAGTCATAGATAATATATAAACATAGAATAAAACAAAGTAAGAGAGTGCATTGCCCTTTGACCAGTAAACAGATGGACGGCCCATCAATTTGATTTGCTTTTTATCATAACAAAAGTCTAGACAAAAAAAAAAGCTAGACTAATCAAAGCTTTAAAACATATCCACTCAAGACTCTGCTTTGTAAACTTAAAAAAGTTTCAAAAAATGGTTTTTGTAGTTTCTATTTAATGCTTTTTGTATTTTTAATAAAAAAATCACAAAAAGGTAAGTCGCTTAAATTCACTTCTTTCAGATATCCCTTGCAGAAATCAAATAACAAATCATTTTACTCCTTTTATATTATCATGTATTAGATCTACAACTTGGCTCCCGCTGTTTTTTTTTTAATTTTAAAAATTATATAAAAAAAAATGGTATCTTATTTATGTTTCAAAGAATTGTCCGTCACTTTCCACTACTTTTCAGGCAACAAACGAATCCCGCGTCGGAAAAATTCTTCATCCTTTGATAAGATCCAAGAATCGATCCATTCTTTCACTTTTTCAAAAGAATCGAAGCACTGGCCCGCCAGGCCGTGTGCCATCGACCTAAATAAATGGTAATCAGATGGAGCAACATCTGGAGAGTATGGCGGGTGAGGTAGAATTTCCCATTTCAGTGTTTCGAGGTTCGTCTTGACTACTTTCGCCACGTGAGGTCGAGCATTGTCGTGTTGCAAAATTACTTTTTCGTGTCTATCAGCGTATTGCGGCCGTTTTGCTTTTAATGCCCGTTCGATAAAGTGCACCAGTAATTTTTTCAGAAGGTTTTAGCAGCTCATAATAAATTACGCCAAGCTGATCCCACCAAATACACAACATGACCTTGGATCCGTGAATATTCTGTCGAGGTGTCACGGTAGGAGTGTGGCCGGGCAATCCCCATGATGTGCGTCGCTTAGGGTTGTCGTAGTGCACCCATTTTTCGTCCCCAGTAACAATACAATGAAGAAATCCTTTTCGTTTTTGTCTTTCAAGCAGCTGTTCACAAGCAAATAAACGTCGCTCAACATCTCTTGGTTTCAACTGATACGGTACCCAGTATCCTTGTTTTTGGATCATCCCCAGCTGTTCCCGGCATTTTGATACTGCTTGCTGAGTTACTCCCAATGATTTTGCTAGCTGTTCTTGAGTTTGGCACGAGTCTTCATTAAGTAAAGCATCCAGTTCATCATCTTCAAAAGTTTTTTCTCTGCCACCGCTATGCCGATCTTCAACAACAAAATCACCGCGCTGGAACCACTCGCGACACGTTCTTTCACTAATAGTATCATCACCATAAGTATTTGAAATAACCCGATGAGCCTCAGCCGCCGATTTTTTCATGTTGAAATGAAAAATAAAATCTCCCGCAAATGACGTGAATTCGGCTTATAAGTTGACATATTTAATTAAGTGTAACTATATGACGCAAACAAAAGTTAACTAATATCGATGTAAGATTATATTTATCGACGTCAAAACTGATGGAAAACAGCTGTGATTTATTTATTTGAACTATTACTGGCTACTAGCGCCATCTTTTGGAAAACGGGAGCAAAGTGGTAGACCTAATACAACAATTAGCTCACGCCATCTAGCGGCTGCGACTAGCTTGCACTGACTAGCAACCAGCCTAAGTAAATGATGACGGAGGTGACGATGATGGAATTTGATATTTGGAAAGCTGTAAGTCGATGAAAAACAATAGAGCACCAAATTTGTTGATTATTTTATACTTTAAAAGAGTTGAAGGATTTGAAGCGAAAGAAATAGAAAATAATTATATGTGCATAGAGAGATATTTCCTCTAGAAGACCTACTAGGTCTATAATGTCGCTAAAAAAGTTATAAGGAGTGTCAATAAGTACAAAAGCAATCATGTAATATTAAAAAAGGGCATTTATTTTTTGAGCAAGATATTACATATCAATGGTATGCCAAGCCAATCTATAATTGCTCAAAGCTTTTAAGAAAAGGGATCAATGAATACTGAATTTGGGTAGAAAAAGTAGCATAATTCTCTCAGTTGCAAAGGATTCAGTTTCTATTTCTGTTTCGCAGTAAAATCGCGATTAAAAAAAAATATATAAAATTAATTATTTAAAAATTTTCCAACAAAATTAAATAGAATATCCAAGAATTCAATGAATAAATAAATATTTTAAAAATTTTTAAGTTTTGATTATAAAAAATACGTTAAAATTAAAAAAAAATAATATTTTTAATATTTAATATTAATACATCGATAGAAAATCAGAATATTGAAAAAACAAAAGAAAATATATATATACCATATACGAGCTGTTTTTTGGGCACGTGGTTATTTGGTATATCGATTTTATTATTTATGTTGTGCTTCAATGAATTTTGATCGAAAGTAATTCTATTTGAAACGTTCTATCTATGGATAAAATATAAAAATGGCGGACGTAAAGTCGGGCGCGGACGACTTTAGGATACCCTGTACCACTAGCTTGTAATAAAGTCCGATTTCTTCACAAAAAACCAAAAACAGAAGAATTTTTAAGCAAAAATTTTTTTTTGACCGATCGTTTCTATGGGAGCTATATGATATAGTCAACCGATTTCAATAAAATTTGACACAGTACTTAAATACCTTAAAAAAGATCGGAATGCCGAATTAAGTTCAAATATCTTTACAAACAAACAAATCACATCGAATTTTGTATAAAAAACGTGTTTTTGGACCGATTGGTCCTATGGGAGCTATATGAACTAGTCAACCGATTTGAATTAAATTTAGTATAGTGCTTAGGAACTATAAAAAACTTAGGAATGTTAAATTTGGTCTCAATATCTTAACAAACAAACGAAACACAACAAGTTTTGTTAAGAAATCGATTTTTTGGAAGATCGGACCTATGGGAGCTATATGATATAGTCAACCGATTTTGTTCAAATTTGGCACATTGCTTAAGTGGTCTAAAAAATTTCTAAAATCTGGTTACGATATCTTTATTAAAAAACCAAATATAGCGAACTTTTCCTTAAAAAAGTTATTTTGGCCGATCGGTCCTATGGGAGCTATATGATATAGTCAACCGATTTTGATCAAATTTGGTACAGTGATTGGGAACTATAAAAAACTTTCGAATACCAAATTTGGTTACGATATCTTCATAAACAATCGAAATATTCATCTAAAACTTATTTTTTTTTATCGAGGTCGTCTCAAACACCCCCATGGGAGCTATATAATTTAACCCCGATTTCAAAAAAATAAAATAAATTTGCCTCCTATGGAATAATATGGGATCTAATGTGAAAGTTTGGTAGCTCTAGCTCTTACCATCTCTGAGATCTAGGCGTTCACACAGATAGACGGACAGACGGACATGGGTATATCGACTTCTCTATTCACCCCGATCATATTTTAGGTAACTTTGGGGTGTCTCCGACGTCTCCTTCTATATGTTACATACATTTTCGGCTTGCACAAACTTAATATACCCTTGGTACCATACGGTACAGGGTATAATTAGACCGCAAATCAAAAGTCCATTTTTAATTATATGTTAAGTATTTTTTACCCATTCTTGTTAAAATTGGGAATATTTAAATAAATTTATTCTACAAAACTAATATCTTCATCTATCACACACTAAATTATATTTTATTTCTAGCAATAAATTCATGTATCCAATATTGGATCATAACCTTTTCATATCAGTTGATTGCCAATAAAATAATTATATATATATATTAAAAAAAATGGCGGACGTAAAGTCGGGCGCGGACGACTTTAGGATACCCTGTACCACTAGCTTGTAATAAAGTCCGATTTCCTCACAAAAAACCAAAAACAGAAGAATTTTTAAGCAAAAATTTTTTTTGACCGATCGTTCCTATGGGAGCTATATGATATAGTCAACCGATTTCAATAAAATTTGACACGGTGCTTAAATACCTTAAAAAAGATATGAACGCCAAAGTTATTTCAAATATCTTTACAAACAAACAAAACACATCGAATTTTGTATAAAAAACGTGTTTTTGGACCGATTGGTCCTATGGGAGCTATATGATCTAGTCAAACGATTTGAATTAAATTTGGTACAGTGCTTAGGAACTATAAAATACTCACGAATGTCAAATTTGGTCCCAATATCTTAACAAACAAACGAAACACAACAAATTTTGTTAAAAAATCGATTTTTGGAAGATCGGACCTATGGGAGCTATATGATATAGTCCACCGATTTTGTTCAAATTTGGCACATTGCTTAAGTGGTCTAAAAAATTTCCAAACGCCAAATCTGGTTAGGATATCTTTATTAAAAAACGAAATATAGCCAATTTTTCTTTAAAAAAGTTATTTTGGCCGATCGGTCCTATGGGAGCTATATGATATAGTTAACCGATTTCGATCAAATTTGGTACAGTGATTGGGAACTATAAAAAACTTTCGATTGCCAAATTTCGTTACGATATCTTCATAAACAAACGAATTATTCATCTAAAACGCTTTTTTTTTCGAGGTCGTCTCAAACACCCCCATGGGAGCTATATAATTTATCCCCGATATCAAAAAAATAAAATAAACTTGCCTCCTATGGAATAATATGGGATCTAATGTGAAAGTTTGGTAACTCTAGCTCTTACCATCTCTGAGATCTAGGCGTTCACACGGACGGACGGACGGACAGACGGACAGACGGACGGACAGACGGACAGACGGACAGACGGACAGACGGACATGGGTATATCGACTTCTCTATTCACCCTGATCATATTTTAGGTAACTTTGGGGTGTCTCCGACGTCTCCTTCTATATGTTACATACATTTTCGGCTTGCACAAACTTAATATACCCTTGGACCATACGGTACAGGGTATAAATATCTTTATTATATAAAATAATACTGAATTTAATTTAAACGATTGCGTAGAGTTGAAGTCAACATCCCTTTGACGGATCAAGGTGTCCAGGTCTTTGTCGACTTGATACCAATTAAAGTTAATTCTGTAGTAGCCGCATTTTGTTTAACTTTGTTTTTAAAGCCCTCAGTGCTTTTTGTTAACAGATAGTACGGGCTAAAAAAAAAAAAGTTTGTGCTTTACAATAAAGCGTCTGGGCATCAAAAGTCAATGACTCTGACGTTATATTCATAAATACTACAGTCAAGCCTAGCAATAAACAAAACTGGGCAGGTAATAAAAAATATTGTGAGAGTAAAACCTTGAATGAATGTATTTGTTTGTAAATGAATACCAGCGAATAGCTTTCTAAGGGACAACTTATTTGTGTCTACAAATAAAATTAAAAATGTATAGTGACATCTCCCATCATCCAAATACACTTAAATTTTCAACCACCTTTAAAAAATACAAAAGATTATGCAGTAATTTTTCAAAATATATATCGGTTCTTATCTTCGAGTCAAAAAATACTTTCGATGAAAAATGTGATTACTTAAAAGCATCATCAGATGAGAATTCCTTTTAAATCGAAGATCGGTCTAACTATAATGAGCTGATTTTTTTTAAAATTTAAAACGTTGCCTTGAGATTAATCAAACTAATTGAATCAACATTAATTGTCTTAAATCCTTATAAATTATAAGTTAATTAATTTAATAATCTGTTTAGATTTTTAGAATATCACATTGTGTTGATATTTTTTAGCCATTTGTGACGTCACTAATACGAGGGTGGATTGATAAGTTTCCGGCCTGACCAAGAGATGGCGCCACTAGGCCTACCTTGAGGTGGCGTTCTATAGTACATCCTTAGATAGCTTGTAGATATAGTTTCAGCCCGATCGCCATGTTAGTTTAGATTTGAGAGCACACTGAACAAGACGCCTCTGTGTTTTTCTTGAAAATGGAAAAGCTGGAAAATCGTGCTGTCATCAAATACTTCTATTTGAAGGGGTTAAAGCCGAAGGAAATTAAAAAAGAGATGGACTCAACACTGGGGACATCCTCCCCATCATATTCAACCATTAAGCAGTGGGTTTCCGAATTTAAAAAAGGTCGTGTGAGCACCTCTGATGAGCCTCGCTCAGGACGCCCTGTTGAGGTCACAACTCCAGATATGATCGAAAAAATCCATCAAATAGTGCTGGAAGACCGCAGATTAAAAGTGCGTGAGATAGCTGAGACCTGTAAGATGTCATATGAACGTGTGCAAAATATTTTGCACCAACATTTGCATATGGAAAAGCTCTGCGCAAGATGGGTGCCGCGTTTGCTAACAGTCGACCAAAAATTGATTCGAAAAACATTTCTACCGCCAATTTGACGTTGTATAAGCGTAATCCAAGCGAATTTTTGCGTCTATTCATAACCGTTGACGAAACTTGGGTCCACCACTGCACTCCTGAAACCAAAGAACAGTCTAAACAGTGGATTGGACCAGGGGAACCAACTCCTAAGAAGGCAAAAACAATTTTTTCAGCGAACAAGGTAATGGCTACTGTTTTTTGGGATGCAAGAGGTATTATATACATTGATTACCTTGAAAAGGGTAAAACTATCACTGGTCAATACTACGCAGACTTATTGCAACGTTTGAGCCACGAGGTGAAAATTAAACGATCTCATCTGGCGAAGAAAAGAATCTTGTTACATCACGATAACGCACCAGCGCACAAGTCTATCGTTGCGATGGCTAAAATCAACGATCTGAAGTTTGAATTGATGCCGCACCCTCCATACTCTCCAGACCTAGCCCCGAGTGACTTTTATCTGTTTCCTAACCTCAAAAAATGGCTTGGCGGTAAGAGATTTGCGGACAATGAAGAAGTAATCGAAGCTGTAAATGAGTATTTTGAGGAGCTTGACGAATCAGTCTATAGAGATGGCATTACTAGACTAGAACACCGCTATGAGAAATGTATCAGCCTTGGAGGAGATTATGTTGAGAAATAAAAAAAAAATTCTTAATAACGTTGTTTTTCTTGGTCAGGCCGGAAACTTATCAATCCACCCTTGTAATATGCCTGGTTTTGAACAAATTCAAACAGCTGTTGTTACTGCTGGCGCCATCTAGTGAACTTAATAAGTGCAATCTTATGTAAACCATGAGTAAAATCATTTGACAAAATTTCTTGTGTTTTTTTATTTATTGGACATGAAATTTCGTGACTATTTTTGATTTCATCGGTTTTGATTTTCGTAGCTGCAGAAAGGTCTCTAACCTAAATGTCAAAGATTATGGTATTGTATTTTTTATAACTCACTGTGTTTATTGTAAACGTAGTTAAAAAAATTCCGAAGGTTAAGGCGGAAGTTGGGCCGGACGTCCCACCTCGCTTAGGCATATGTGATACTGCTCAATTGAGCCATTTCCCTCTTAAGAGGTCCCCTATATGAGGTGAGACAGTCAAAGCCATCCGGCAACCCGCATAAACCTTAAGAGGTATTTTGGACTCTAAGAGAGGTATTTTGAGAGCTGAGATAAGTCATCAAGAAAATTTGACTTTAGGAACCGGAATCTTTCCTGCCCAGCCCTGGGTAATGACAGAAAAATTGTTCCAATATCTCCAGCTCCTCCTCAACGCCATAGCTTCTACAGAAGTCTTTGTGGGAAGCATTCAGACGGGCTGCGTGATTTCCCACCTGCCAGGGTCCTGTGATAGCACAGATGACAGTTAAGCACTGGGCTCTATTCAGACAGCAAAATTTCTTAGTTCTTTTACTGTAGTATGTCGGACGGGGTTGCTTCGAGATCCTGCGTTTGGCTTGCACAAAAAGCGAAAAATTTCGTATTCTCGGTTTGAGGCTGGCTATGGGTATACCCAGGGCCCTCCTTATCTTGAAGGAAGATGCTGGTAGTTCCTTGTCTAACCAGTTCAACCGCAATACAGTTGCACGCGATATCCCTATGTTCTGTGACCCATATGAGGTGAATTAAAAACTGCTCAGCCATCTTCTACAGAGGCAAGCGGCAGTTATTCACTGACTTTATGCCCGAAGTCATCGAAGCTAGGGACTTAATAGCAGCCTGGCTGACAGAGTAGATACAGATGTACTGATTCCGTACTTGTAGGTCTCTTATTGTTGTCAAAACCTCCTGGATTGCAGGACCTCTGCCTAAAAGAGGGAGCCGGAAAGCAGTTCTAACGTTGAGTTCCTCAACGCCTCAGTCGTCTAGCTTGGAGCCATCCTTGTATATTTTTATCGAGCCAATTGGGCCTGGTACACTAATATTCTACTATATTCCAATAATTGATTTACCCAACGAAACATGCCTCGAAAGCATTTTATTGACCGATCGGTTCTTTGGTTGTATGAAAAAAAAAAGATTTAAATTTCCATTCTTTCTCTTTTTCTCTGTATGAGATCTAGTTTTTTATAAGGATGGATAGACGGACTCATGTCTACATAGACTTCCCTTCAAGTCAGCCTAACCCTGTTACTTTTCTTATCTGTTTACTCCTTAATTCATTTATTTAACATTAAAAATTAAATTTTAGCCAGACGCAAATTAAGATTTTCCACATTTTCGAGGTTAATCTTGATTACGAAGAAAGCTTCACGATTTGGTCTGCTGGGTTATTTGTGTCCGTGTGAAGGAAGGAGCGTGTATGAGTGTGTGTGGGTGTGTTTTTTTTTTTGTGGTCTGTGTTTGGGTGCAGTGAACTTGTGCCGTGTACAGAACAAACACACCATGGAAAATAAAGAAGTACAGAAAAAAAACTTGCTGAATTAAAACCGAAAAAGGTAAAAAATTGTTAAAATGCTTTTCTCTGCATTGCACGCTACAAAAACTTTAAATGCAACATGCAACTACAAAAGCTCCAGCAGTTGCAACAACAACAACAGCAACTTGCAACCTACTGCAAATCCGCAGCTGGGTCTCCCTCAAGCTTATTATGAAGTCGTTCTAATTAAAGGAAGCAGCTGTACATTTAATTTTATGCTGGGGAAGTCCCTTCTTTTTGCTCCTTCAATTTCTTTGCTTTTGTGCATTTCTGCACCCACTCCCGCCCACCTTATTAAAGCATACTTTTTTCGGTGCAGCTATTAATGCAATGCAGTTTGATTCCTTTTATTATGACTTTGCGAGTTGTTTGCATAATTAATGCAATACACATAAAAAAAAGTAATAAATTTTTATGCTTTTTTTAAGAAATATGCTTTCCACATAGGAATACTTCCATTGTAGGGTAAAAAAAAACAGACGCCCTATAATTGAGCTGGGCTATAAAATGAAGCCAAATAATAAAAAATAATGTGTTAAAACTGAAAATATGAAATTTACGCTCAATTTAACAGAGATACTTTGTAAATACTTCTTTTAGTATATTCTTATAAGATTCGGATAATAGCAAGTAGAATGATTGATTAATTATGATACAAATAAAAGGCAAAACAAGACTTCTTAGGAAGCCCATGTCTTGTTACTCTATGGGAATTCTTATTATTGGCTTTGGGTTGTACTCATTATACCCTGTACTTAAAAGTACACAGGGTATACTAGATTTGTGCAATGTTTGTAACGCACACAAAAAGGCCGTCTGTATGAAAACTTAGATCTCGGAGATTATTAGAGTTAGAGCTAGCAGCAACCATGAGGATTACAGAGACGTCGCACCCACCAATAATCTTAGGATATTACCCACACTCCGACAGTGAGAGAAATTGGTAACGCAATCAGGAAACTAAGACGCAACAAAGCAGCTGGAATCGATGGCATAACTGCCGAACTGCTACAGTTGGAGATGCAGCTAATTGCCGAAACATTGAGCCCACATTTCACTCGTATATGGGAGTCTCTGGAAAGCAGGAATCATCATCAAGCTATCAAAGAAAAACACATTACTGCCTGCAACAACTGGCGAGGAATAACACTGCTAAGCTATTTGACGACCGCCTTCAAGAAAAAATAGAGCAAACAATTCACGATGAATATGAAGGTTTCAGGCCAAACAGGAGCTACGTAGACAGGCAAACACAAACTGTGGAGTGGTGCTCACCACTGTACCTCCTGTTCATCGACTTCAAGAAGGCCTTCGATTCAGTAGATAGAGCGGATAGGAAAGGAGTATCAGCAACATCGTATCGAAAAATATGATGATGCGTACTTGGCGGTATTACACAATGGGAAAATTTTTACACCTTTCCAAACAAACACCGGTGTCAGGCAAGGATGCCCACTATCACCACTAATATTCAATATAGTATTTGACGAGGTTATGAGAGATGCATGCAGGTCTAGGTGTGAAATTACGTAGAGTCTCACCCCTTATTTGGAAGACCTGCACTACGTGGACGACGAATGTCTCATCTCGCAGAAACTTAGTGATATCCAAGCCAAAGCGAATGATCCTTGCCAGCAAATTTGAGCTCTCGATATAACAAAATAATTTTTGTAAGGTTGCAACCCTTTGCTGCCATTCTTGCAGAATCGTAAACATTCGAAATTAATTGTTCGAAAAATGAAATCTATAAGATTTCTGTGGCACCTACGAATTTCTTAAACGATTTATTTTCAAACCGTTGCCAAAATCAATAACGATTTCTGTGGCAAACCCGTAAGTTCGTATTTGCCTAAAACAAGATTGTTTTACTCTGAAACTTATAATAATGTTTCGGTGTCCACTTTTTCTCAATTTAGAATAAATTCTCTTAATGTCAGCAGTAAGAGTAAAGATTTGTCAAAAACAATCGAAATGCATTTCAAGAGCACTTTTTCGTATTTATCATTATAAACATTATCAGATCTTCTGGAATTGATATCTGGATATTCTATCAGACTTTGAAACAATTTTCTTCACTGCTTGAACGTTTTCATCAGTTGTTGACGTGCTTTGGCGTCCAGAGCGAGACTCGTAATTGGCATCTTCCCGGCCATCTTGGAAGAGTTTGTACCACTTGTAAACATTTTTTTTACTCAGAACAGTTTCACCATATGCTACTGTCAACATTTCAAGTGGTACGGAGCACTTTTTTACACAAAATTTGATGCAAATCCGTTGATCCATATTTTTCCGATAGCAAATCATCGCCGAGCACGCAAAACACTTATAAACTTTACGCCTCTGACAACCAAACAAAAAATGCCATTCACTTGAAATTTGGTACAGATGTTAGGGAAGAGTGTACCAACACAACAAAACAAAAAAATCGATAATCGCAAATACGTTGCCAGCGAAATTTGAAAAGTCGCTTTACTTTTTGAACACACCTCGTATATACAAATAAATTAATCTAAACATTTTCAAATAATAATTAATAGAGACTTTCTATCTGTTTGGATTCGGATTCGGCTATAAACTGTAGGTCCCTGTTCTGTTCTAACAGTTATTAATAGAGATCCCCATGCTCGTTCCAGGAGTCAGTCAGAGAATTATATAAATTATAATACTAATTAATTTCGGTTAGGTGCTGAGCCTCAAAATGCCGACTCGATTGAAATTATTTAATTTGCCGGTAATTTACCGTGCTCGAATATTACGTGAAATATCTGAGATTTGCCGACTGCTGGATGCTTGGGAGGGTGTCGCAACCCCACACCCCCTCACTAGGCCCCTGATTTCAGTCTACTACCGCAAAATTTGTTTTTATAACCAAAGCATTTGTTTTTGAAAAAAAAAAAAAGTTATTAAATTTCAACTTTTCGGCTTATGTAAAGCGATTTACCATAAATTATGAAGTAAATTAGTTAAAGATTTTGGTAATTATTGTTAGTTTCTTAAAGAAAAAGAAAATTTTAGTTCAAACATTTATGAAATACTTTTTTTTTTGTCTTTTGGTTTAAAGCACATCAAGTACGAAAAGTAAAAATAAAAAATATTTTTTTGATCAAATGATTAAACTAAGATATTCGCAAGAATTGTGAACAAAAGGCTTATAAAGTACATGAAATGGTGCCAATGCGGATTCAGGCCAGGAGGGTCAACATCTGATCAAATATTTTCTTTAAAACAGTCAATGGAGAAATGCTATAAAAAATTTATCGATTTTAAACAAGCATTTGATAGTATTAATCGAAAGATTATTCCCATCATATTTAAAAGATACAAAATCCCAGATAAATTAATTAGGATTGTCATGATGACTTAACGGAGTACCAAAGCGAAAATAATGATAAAAGACTTAAAATCGGAGGCCTTTCCTATACAAACTGGTGTAAGACAGGGCGATACCCTGTCATCTACAATTTTCAATCTCTTGTTATGCAGCTCAATAGACGAAGTGATGCTAAAAGAACCGGACATATTCTAAATAGGACAACCCAAATATACGCCTACGCCGACGACAGCAGGGACAAAGCCGATCTATCACGAACGTTCTATGATATCGAAGCAGCGGCAGAAAGAATAGGGATGAAAATCAATGAAGAAAAAACAAATTATATGCTGATGTCAAGGAATAGAAGCAAAATGGCTGCAAACACAATAAAGATCGGGGAATACGCTTTTGAAGCGGTAGAATCTTTCACGTATTTGGGCTGCAAGTTAAGCAGCGATAACGCAATGCATACCACAATTGACGATAGAATCCAAGCGGGCAACAGATCATACGCATCACTTATAAAGCTCTTCAAATATCCTCAGTAGAACATGTAAATTAGCGCTATATAAAACTCTGTAATCAGGCTAGTAGTATGCTACGGATCTGAATCTTGGACACTGAGTGAAAAATACAAATCTAAGCTAATGGTGTTTGAAAGGAAAATTTTGGCGCTATTAATGACAATGGAGAGTGGCGAATTAGATGGAACGACGAACTAGATCAGCTTATTAGAGGAGAAAACATTGCACGTTTCATTAAAGCACAAAGACTAAGGTGGTTAGGACACGTGTCACGAATGGAACCTTCTAGAGCCCAAAAGAAAATCTTAGATGCAAAATCATACAACACCAGAGCAAGAGGCAGACCAAGATCGCGATTAAGATAAAAAACTGGAAAGAATCAGCAAATAATCGTGCAACATGGAGGCATTATGTTCAGCAGGCCAAAGCTCACAAAGAGCTGTAGCGCCAAACGATGATGATGATGATTAAACTCAGAGAATAATTTTTAGTTAAATCTTTTGACCAACCAAGGTACCATGTAGTGTTAAATAAAAAATTTCTTTAAAATTCAAACTTATCATTCAATTTGTTTGTTGTCAGCTTGCTTTGAGCTTTTTGTACAATATGTAACATGTATTATATAAAAGCAGTAACTAACCTTTAGTTGCCCATTCTACCTTATATATATTTCTGCGCTCCTAAGACACGAAAACTCAACGAACGAAACGCATTAAACGATACCACGCACTTAACGAAACGCACAGCACGACACACACTTGCAAACAATTTATTACATTAACACATAAAAAAATGTATAAAAAAAAACAAAAAATATTAAGCTTTACACTACATATACATATATATGCATGTGCTCACGCGCTGTATATAACAGCAGCTTTGCCGCCGGCAGCTTGCACTATGCACCTGTTATTACATATACATATATGTATCACCAACACACACTTGCACTCACACACACGCACTGCAGATTTACTTAGCCGCGCACGAAACCGAAACCGCCCACGCACTTCGACTTAACACGAAAGACTAAACGCATCTAATGACGAAAGAGTGCAACGAGCATGCGCAAGAGCGCAAAGCTTCGCCGAATTCTAAAGAGAAACCAAAATATGCAAAAAATTACACAAACAACATAAGTGCACTAAGAGAAGCTTTAAATATGAAAGCTGCAGCTGCAGCTGCGTTTGGTCATTATGATATTTAAACGAAGAGAGCTAGAATTAGGCTGCGCGTATACAAAACGTGACGTCACGTCACTTATCAGCGCGATTAGCCGCATGATTTTTTTGTAGGCTAATTTCATTATCAGCTCTTATAGACCAAAGAATGTTTAACTTTTTTGTGCAGATAAAATTATTTCATGTAGGCAATTAAATCTTTAAAAGAAATTAAGTCATTTAATTTGTAGTTGAACCTTTATATAAATGGACTAGTGAGCCCAGCAGACTTTGTCATGCCCAAACTTTTTGAATAATCTCAAGTGAATAAAAATAAACATCGTAAGATTCTTTAGTTAGCTTATCTAAAAAAATATAAGATTTTTAGATTTTTAGATTATTTTGCAGCTCGGAAAAAACTTGCACCAGTATTAATCAAATATCGCGCTTCACGAGTCTGTCTTAACCGAATTCTTTCACGTTCATTGCGATCTTCACGTTCCTGGGCAGTACGATTAGATTCCTAATTAATTTGATTCGTTGCATTTCTTCCAATTGAAATACATCATGCATTGATCGATTGGGAGACGGCATACCCAATTATTGCAATGCTTTATTAGCCATCACCAAGCATACATCTTCCATATGAATTAAAGCTGCGTTCTAAGCTTCCGGCGTAAATTCCATTACAGATTTACATTTTGCTTGACGTACTCGAAACAAAATATCTTCTGATAAATAATATTAATATTTTATCCACAATTCAGGTGGATTTGATGGAAAACATGTTGCCAAAATAATCGTTAATAGAACACATATTTGATATGTATGACCAGTTATAGCAGCATCTGCTAAAGTTTGATCCCAGTGCAAACCATTTTCCAAGAAAGTCAATTTTTGAGAGGCACGTCAATTACGTTGCACACAATGCGCCATTAACTGTTCTCAATGATTGAAACGTTGTTGGACCTCGAAGATTAATTAACAACAATACCAGTTTTTGTATATGTTATATGTCAATCTACACACAAAAACCGATATTCATAAAAATGTGTATATCTCAGGAACCAATACACTTAAACACATAACAATAGGCTTAAAACCTCCGTATTGACAACCTCTAATATACGAAAAAATCAGATTTGCAACTCATTGATGCGTTCATGACAACACCTGTAACACATAAAACATAAATTTCTTTTATATACATAAATTTCCAATTCCTACAACAGGTTCAAGAAAAAAAAACGAAAGAATTCGTTCAAATGCCATTCCAAACTTGCTTAGGTTAAAGTTGTTGCTAGTCATGGAACAGTCGAGACGCACTTAGGCCCAAGGAGGCTTTTTGGATTGCCACAGGTGGCGCAGTCTGAGAGCTGACCAGAGAGATTTTGTACCAGAAAATTTTTTTTATTGATTTGGTTATTTATTGCGAGTTTGAGCTTTTGCTTCTATGGGGGCTATACTATATGATATAGTCATTCAATTATGATACTATTTCGAAAAAACTTCCGAATGAGTTACGAAATATTCATTAGTTTATTCTTGAAGCCTTTTTATGTCCTTTTTGTTGACCAGATTTGACAATTTGTTTGAGGTATAGTTGACATCACTGGATTATACAAACTTTTTTTAAAAGCATCAACTTCATCTTCGGGAGTTGAAAAACGCTCACTTCGCATTTTATATTTTGTATAGGGAAACAAAAAAAAAACAAATCATAAAATGGTAAAAAAGGAAAAATGGACCCATTCATTAGACGTCATTTGTAAAAGCTGACTTAGTCATGATGATGATTGATATTTTTTGACGTTGGTTGGATTTTCAGATTTCACGAAGATTTTCGGCAAACAAATTGTTGTATTCCTCTCAGTGTTAAACATTTTACGATTCTTGAAGGTACACGATTCAAAGAAACAGGCCACCAACGAGTATTATTGTAAACATTCCAAATTAATTAACTCGAAAACTTAAATCTATAAGATTTCTGTGGCACCTACGAATTCTTTTATTGATTTAATTTCAAACCATTGCCAAAAATCGATTTCTGTGGCATCCCCGATAAACACATTTTAAAAGGTAAAAAGTTATTGTATATTAATAATAATATGCAATCAAGGACGGACCCAGGTCAGGGTTTCCAATTCAATGTATGTCTGCTATATAAATACAAAGATCACTCAGCAGAGAGTTCGTGAAATATAAATATCGTGAATACCTAAGAGCGGATGGATTGCAAACAAATTTATGATATCAGAACGAGGAATCGCACCAAAAACATAATAATGGAGGAATATTAAAGACGAAATCATGAAAAAGACTTAATTAGACAAAACAAACCAATAAAAATAAGTTCAGGGGTAAGAAATTTACTTATAACAAGGGAACGCATGAAGATATGACATATTCTAGATAAAAAAGGCAATCGACTACTTTCATATCCATTTTTGACAATCAAGGCCATTGGCCAAAAACAATACCAAGTTTTCGACATTAAGTCTAGATACACTACACATGTACTTTTATTAGGTTATCTACAGAGTAGAGCTGGGCATCGATTCGATTTAAAATCGATTTAATCGACCTTTTTTTTGACAATAAAATCAGTTCTTGCGAATTGAGCTCGATTTTTAATGTACATTATGGCGGATCAATTTTATGAGGTAGAAAAACGGTTTGAGGCTCTCAGCGATTTTAAGTATTCTAACTATGGGTCCAAAATGTATTTCGAGTCGCTCACTTTTTAAAAGAGGTTTTTTTTCAATATGATGACTTAATTTTTATTTTTTATTTATGTTGTCATTTTGTGTCTTCTTGTACCTAGTTTTGAATTTTTGTTTGCGTTATTTTAAATTATGTTAATAAATTTAAGTGAATTTTGTATAAATATTCTTCTTTTTATATAGATTTCCTTTCCTGTAATTTTTTGGGGTTTGAAATTGATAGCGCCCACTGTTTTAGTCCAATTACTCGATTAAATCGATTTTTAATTGAAAATCGGTCGAAAGATTGATTCTCGAAAATTGAACATCAAGCCCAGCTCTAATACAGAGAATGTAGACTGCTCATCTATTTTCATGTCACGTGCACTAAAACTCATGCAACGCATTAAATAAAAGTTTTTTGTGACTGGGTAATTTCGTAATTTTTGATATGGAACCCCATAACATTAACAGCGGTAGCTCTCCACTCTGTTGTCTTACATTCTAACATTATGCTTATGCAGATTATACAATGTAAGTTTACAATGTATAAAATTTTACGTCCAAACATAATTACAACTATTTTATTTTAAGGCGATCTGAGGGACTTTCCCAGGATTAGGCTTTATATTTTTATACTTAAGCGTCAAGAATACCTGCTTAAAAATAAATTTATTTGTTTTCGAGGTATTTAGCTTATCGGTTTCTTTTTTTCACCTCAAAATTTACCACGTTGGCTTCAGACTGCATCAATATTCGATTATACAGCCTGATGTATGCCCTATAAAAAAAGTCACGCCGAATCTTTCATTTTTGCACTAACCTCTAAGTCTACAAAAAGCGCCTAAAAACTCATCCTGTAGACGGCTTTACATAGCCGTTGCCTCAATAACAGAAATAACTGAAATTGTACAATTGAGTGGAAGGAATAGCAACAAAAAAAAAAAGTTGTGGCTGAGGGGGGATGCCACATGCCACAAGCCGTGGCGGTTGCACGTTTTTGATGCCAAATATGACGTATGTACAAATGTCGTCATTACGGTAGCATTGTGTTTGTTTTAATCAGTAAAGACTGAGAGGCGTGGCAGCCCCAGGCAAGGGCGTTGTTGCCACCGGGCTATGCCTTGGAAGTTGCAAGTTTGGTTCTAAAGAGAAAAAGTCAAGCAAATCAAATCACAAACGAGAGCATAGACTGCGTGTTTGTGTGTGTGTGTGTGTGCTCTCTTTTTTATGTTACTCTATCCTTTGCATTCCTTTGCTGTTCATTTCATTATGTGTGTGTGTGTGTGGGTGTGTGTGCGTACATGGGTTTTGCCTGCCGCCATTTTTATTTCCAATCGTGAAGCAATAAATGTGCGCGGGTGTGTTTTGGTTGCCGTATAGCCATTTTTCTACTGACGATTCTGGACCAGCAGCAAAAAGAAAAAGAAGAAGAGAGAGAAAGATGAATAAAAAAAAAACAAAACAGAACAGCCGTCTGTAAGCAATGAAAAAGACAAACAATCAGCAATCATGCCAAAATTTGTTTTCATTTTTGTGGCGCAAACACACACACATACACACAACACACACTTACACGTAAGTAAACAACCAATGAAAGTAATGCCCAGTTGGAAATTGAGGAACGCAGGTGAATGAGCTAGTGCTACAGTAGAGAGTAAAGAAATTTAAATTTACGAACTTAGCTTGAACTATTTTCACAAGTCGAACGCTGTGCATATGGTCGGAATATCTACTTCTCTTTTGTGCCATTACAAAATTTAATCACGCTTAATAGGTATAGTGATAAAAGCAAGGATCGTAACTGTTATAATTTTTAAAATAAAAGTTATCAAATAATTATTATTTTTGGATTTTTTTCATTAAAATAAAATAAAATAAAAGTTCATGCTGCCTCCTCTTTTTCAACTTTCAATAAGTGTCATATTTTTAACCCCTAGTATAGTGATATAGTGAAATAGTGATCATATTTAAAAATTTAATGTATATTTTGCTTTTCAAAATGACAGCTAAGAAAATTTGTTTAAAGTATTTCATTAAAAATTTGTATATAAAAGTCCGGTTCAAACATATTAGTTGTACCAAAAATAAAAATTTAAATTGGTATTCAGAAATATTTTTTTATAAGGACATAAAATATAAATCGATTTATATCCTTAAAAATCTTTTTAAAAACTTTCTCACCCAAATAATAAAATAATTAATTAAAATACAAAATTATTTGTTTCTTAACTAGCTTAATAAAATCTATTTTTTGAGCGTAATGCTTATTGGAAGGCGAATCATCCATATTTTATAATTTCACGATTATTTTTTAATAGCCGTAATGAAAAGAAGCTGTACAGCATAAAAATATATTAAAAAAGTCGGGCGCGGACGACTTTAGGATACCCTGTACCACTAGCTTGTAATAAAATCCGATTTCTTCACAAAAAACCAAAAACAGAAGAATTTTTAAGCAAACATTTTTTTTTGACCGATCGTTCCTATGGGAGCTATATGATATAGTCAACCGATTTCAATAAAATTTGACACAGTGCTTAAATACCTTAAAAAAGCTATGAATGCCAAATTTATTTCAAATATCTTTACAAACAAACAAAACACATCGAATTTTGTATAAAAAACGTGTTTTTGGACCGATTGGTTCTATGGGAGCTATATGATCTAGTTAAACGATTTGGATTAAATTTAGTACAGTGCTTAGGAACTATAAAATACTCACGAATGTCAAATTTGGTATCAATATCTTAACAAACAAACGAAACACAGCAAATTTTGTTAAAAAATCGATTTTTGGAAGATCGGACCTATGGGAGCTATATGATATAGTCAACCGATTTTGTTCAAATTTGGCACATTGCTTAAGTGGTCTAAAAAACGCCAAATCTGGTTACGATATCTTTATTAAAAAACGAAATATAGCGAACTTTTCTTTAAAAAAGTTATTTTGGCCGATCGGTCCTATGGGAGCTATATGATATAGTCAACCGATTTCGATCAAATTTGGTACAGTGATTGGGAACTATAAAAAATTTTCGAATACCAAATTTGGTTACGATATCTTCATAAGCAAATGAATTATTAATCTAAAACTTTTTTTTTGTCGAGGTCGTCTCAAACACCCCTATGGGAGCTATATAATTTAACCCCGATATCAAAAAAATAAAATAAACTTGTCTCCTATGGAATAATATTGGATCTAATGTGAAAGTTTGGTAACTCTAGCTCTTACCATCTCTGAGATCTAGGCGTTCACACGGACGGATGGACGGACGGACGGACGGACAGACGGACGGACAGACGGACAGACGGACGGACAGACGGACATGGGTATATCGACCTCTCTATTCACCCTGATCATATTCTAGGTAACTTTGGGGTGTCTCCGACGTCTCCTTCTATATGTTACATACATTTTCGGCTTGCACAAACTTAATATACCCTTTGTACCATACGGTACAGGGTATAAAAATCAGAGCTTTGTGCAATTTGGGTACAGTGCACACAAAAAACAACACAAACTACAACGTTCGTCATTTTGACTACTTTCATTTTTTACAACAAAAAGAAATTAACTAACATTAAATGAATATCGTTTTCCGTATATTTAAATTTTCCGTTGTTTTTTGTATAACTTGCTCAGAATCTTGTATATCCCATCATTGTCTATTTTCTGAAGTCTATAAGATTATAAATATAATTATAAGGCAATTTGATCCTGAAATCGTACTTTAACTTTTTTAGAATTGATGTATAATAATATATTGACACCGTAAAATAAATTTATTGAAATAAAAAGCAGCACGGTTCTAGGGTTAAGAAAAGTGATCCGCCAGAAACGCCCGTATTTGTGGAAGAACAAAAATTGGCTTTTGCACCACGATAACGCCCCTGCTCATACATCATTGCTTGTGCGCGACTTTTTGGCCAAAAGCAACACACTTATGAAGCCGCAGCCACCGTATTCCCCAGATCTGGCCCCCTGTGACTTTTTCTTGTTCCCTAAACTGAAGAGGCCCATGAAAGGACGACGCTACGCTACGATTGATGAGATAAAGACGCGATCGAAAGAGGAGCTGAACAAGATAAAAAATGATTTTTGAAGTGCTTTGACGATTGGAAAACCGTTGGCACAAGTGTATAATATCTCATGGGGACTACTTTGAAGGGACAAAATAGATATTCATGAATAAATAAGTAATTTTTGAAAAACACAAAATTCGCGATACTTTTTGAACACACCTCGTATGAGAAGAGTTTCACTTTGATAAGTTTAGGGTTGCAGAAGAACAATCAAATCAAATGCGGTGGGTTGGCGTCCGCATCGATCATTGGATGTGGATTTCTTCATTACAGGCACATGAATCAACTTACCGTAATTGATCATTTGTTACAATAATTAGGTGGAGTCAATTATTGAAACAGTTTGTCGGTAAGTTCGGTGAAATTTTGTAAATTTATAGCTATAACTTAGTTTGTATTTGTTCATTTTGTTTTTAACCCCCGACGCAAAAAAAGGGGTGTTATAAGTTTGACGTGTCTGTTTGTCTGTTTGTCTGTCTGTCTATGGCATCGTAGCTCCCGAACGCATGCAGTGATTTCAATTTAGTTTTTTGTATTAAAGGTGACTTATGTCCGAGTGTTGTTAGACATGTTTGATGAAAATCGGTTGAGCCGTTTAAAAGTTGTGGGGAGTGAAAGTGGGGAGAAAAACATCAACTTTGTCCGATTGGCTTAAAATTTGGTCCTATTGAAGCTGACGACGCCACTGATACGAATCTGAGGTTATTTTTGCTCTATCTCTTCGCGTTTAGAAGTTATGGCCATTTAAAGCTAAAAATACAGCAAATCTATTAAATATGATAATGATGCTTGTCAACAAATTATGCCAATGGGCTTGCCAATCATTTAATGTCTGTCTGTCTGTCTATTGCATCATAACTCCCGAACGCATGCAGTGATTTCAATTTAGTTTTTTTTGTATTAAAGGTGACTTATGTCCGAGTATTGTTAGACATGTTTGATGAAAATCGGTTGAGCCGTTTAAAAGTTGTGGGGAGTGAAAGTGGGGAGAAAAACATCAACTTTGTCCGATTGGCTTAAAAATTGGTCCTATTGTAACTGACGACGTCACTGATTCGAATCTGAGGTTATTTTTGCTCTATCTCTTTTCGTTTAGAAGTTATGGCCATTTGAAGTTAAAAACATCAACTTTGTCCGATTGGCTTAAAATTTGTCTGTCTCTCTGTCTGTCTGTCTGTGGCATCATAACTCCCGAACGCATGCAATGATTTCAATTTAGTTTTTTTTTGTATTAAAGGTGACTTATTGCGAGTGTTCCTAGACATGTTTGATGAAAATCGGTTGAGCCGTTTAAAAGTTGTGGGAGTGAAAGTGGGGAGAATGCGTAAAAAAGCAAACGAGCTTGACCTTAAATGTAATCTATACCTTAACAAGAATCTAAATTATAGTAAGTATATTTTAATATAATAAAGTCTAACTTAGCCTAACGTACCTATAAAAAGTATGAAATAAAAATTAAATTAAAAATTTAAAAAACCCCCGAACTTAAGTAATTTTCATTTAAAAAGTAAAAAATAAGAAAAGAAACTTAATGTTAAAGTACTTAAGAATCTATTAATAATTCTAAAAAAATACGTCGCGTTGGGGGACCGCTCTAACAATTTAAATACAAATAGTCTAATTAAGCAAGAAAGATTAACTTAAAAAAAAAAATTAAGAAAATACTTCAAAAACTTTCATAGAATTACTTCAAAAAATTTGCATGTAAGACCGTCAACGACGTCTGCCCTCGCGTGTCCCCCAACGCGACGTATTTTTTTTTAGAATTATTAATAGATTCTTAAGTACTTTAACATTAAGTTTCTTTTATTATTTTTTACTTTTTAAATGAAAATTACTTAAGTTCGGGGGTTTTTTAAATTTTTAATTTAATTTTTTATTTTTAAAATTCGGATGCATGAGATCTTAACGCAACGCCTGTCGAATTTAAGAGGAAACATTTAACGGTTTTGCCAAAAACAGCGAAAATCTATTGAGTTGGAAGAGGTGGTGGTATTGTCATGATTCAATAAACTTCTTCTCAGGAAATCTGTTGGTAAAGTTTCGCATCTTTAGCTCTTATAATCTCCGAGAGACGGACATAGCTCAATCGCTACCCGAGGCTATGATGAGCATTTTGGTATAAAGGTTTAGGGGTCTGCCACGCCTCTTTTTGTCCGTTATATATATTTGTATCTTTTTGTTAAAATAGAATATTTAAGATTTTCTTTAATTTTAACACATATTTTTATTGTAGATCTTGCTATATTAAATTTTATAACCATTTCAAAGACTGAACAGCCACGATGGAATTCAGCTAGATCACTTCGCTGCTTATAGTTTTATTCTGGTATTGGATGGGCTTGACCGAAGCTCTTCAAAATCCTCGTCCTTATGGTCATGCATATGAGTATAGTGGAGCACAAACTACCAAAGACCTTATTCTTATTAACTGCATCATGATGGAATTGGTGGTAATTTATATATACAAAGCAGCAGTTCTTTTTTTGGAGGGCCTTTGAGTTTTCTTTCGATTGAATAAAAGATATCTCCAGCGAGTCTTGGGATCTTACGGCTGCTAAAATATAAACTCATTGGCCCCATTGACGATGCTGTTCTTGGCATGTTTTTTTTTCTCAATTGCTTCTTGCACAGTATTACAGTACAGTATATTTTTTGGATCTGTGGAGGATCGTATGTCGGAGAATGTTTTAATTATGATGAATAAAAATGAGGCTAAAATTATGATGCGTCTTACCAGCAGTGTGTTGGAGGAGCATTGCGTCAATTAAGTTAAGTTGAGTGATTGTAATAAATTATTTGTCGAGCTTAACACGGGCAATGGAGCACAGACTGCAATTTCTTGCTCTCTGCTCTTTAAAGACACGAGACGTTCGGACTCAATTGAATTTCAGTCTGTGCAAGATTGGGAACAGTGTCGATTCCAGAGAAGCGCATCCAATGGCAAAATAAGACAATAAGCAGCGAGGTAATCATGCCGAATTTCATCTTGGCGGTTAAATCTTTAAAATGGTTATTAAATTTCAAATATTAAGTTCCAAAAAAATTTGTAAAAGTAAATAATATTTGGAATAATTTTGTATGAGTAAAATTTATAAAATGACTATGTTCAACAGTTTTTCAATTTCGGAACATTTTTGAGTGAACCAACTAGGCTACTTTGTTTTAGTAGAATGTTTAAAGTGCAAAATTAATTAAGGGACTCCGCTGCCAGCGTGCTTCTCATGATAACCCTACACCCCGAATGTTTATTGACGGATGTGATAAGTATATAACCACCGTATTCCACAGATCTGGCTCCTTGTGACTTTTTCTTATTCGCTAAACACAAGAGGCCCATGAAAGAACGAAAAAAAAAAAAATCGAAGACAATTAAGTGAACATTCAAAATGGCCGAGCTTATCGGCAGAAGTGAGAGACATGAGTACCAACATAACACCACAAAAAATCTCAATTCAAATATACGTAACCCGCGAAAATTCAAAATTCGCGACACTTTTTGAACACACCTCGTATAGCAAAGATATTGTTTGCCAGGAAAAATAAGTATTTTCTAAACTATAAATGAAACAGCCGAAACGATAGTTTGAACAAAAGAATAATGTTGCTATTAGTCTAGAGTTCTAAAGAAACATCGTGGCAGATCAATATATCTTGCCGCAATACCAAAATTAAATTGATGCCACAAA